>APFE030008043.1:121697-141020 GCA_000404065.3 Pinus taeda | reverse complement strand
ATTTCATGTTGTTATTGCTTTATATGTTTAAAAATCTTTAAAAAATGAATATATTATGCATTTTTTATGCTTGCCGATATTTGCCAATATTTTGCCGATATTTTCGCCAGTATTGCCGATATTTTCGCCAGTATTGCCGATAAGATATTTTCTAGACCCTCGCCGATATTTTCCCGATACCGACATTATCAACACTGATTAATATATTAAGTTCACCCCATATCATCATTACATTATTTAGATCCACAACATTATCCATCAACATATGCAATTATATAGAAAGAACAACATCATCATCATAAATGCAATGGAACATAAAGGAACAATAGAAGAAAAGCATGCACACACATAGAGACACTAGGATTGGTCTGAAATCAGCGCAAAACCCACTATGGGGAAAACCTTTGCAAATCTTCTTCTTCTTAGATCGTCATCAAATGATTCAGTAAAAGAGAGTACAATGATCCATAACATTATCTATGCAACAATACAACTATGATATCCATGAAACAGAGCTAATCATGCTTGAAGACAAAACCCTGATTCTGATGACTGTAATACTCTGTCACTGACTGTAGACAATTGCTGGGTACTATTGTCACTATGACGAACATTGCTCGAAATCCTCGGAATACTGAAATTGTTGGAATTTCTAAGTTTAACCCGTTAGAAATTCTTCCTGTACTATCTAGTTTATTTCTTCCTACTTGTTTAATTACTTAACAAGTTATTTATCATGTAAATACTAAAAATAAACACAAGTACAGTATCAACATCTACAAATTATCAATTGAAAGAAAACAAGCACACAAGTGACACCGTTATTTTGGACCAATGTCCCTTGAAAAACCCAATGCGGGAAAACCGATGCAACTATTTAGAGGGTTATATTATTATGTAGTTTATCAGAGTACAACTGGGTGCCTAAACTGGCTCACCCGACAGAGAAAAATACACGGAAACAATACCTCTATATTCAGAAACAGGTATTCAAAAAACCAGTCCCACGAAACCCTCTCCGACACAACTAAAGCTCAGTGTTGGCCCTTCTGGCCTTTGCGTCGCGCCAAGACTCTCTACGTCAGCCCTCTGAGGCATTGCGCAGCCTATGGGAGCCTCTGCGTCAGTCCCTCTGCCCTCGGCGTGGATGACGCAGTCTCTCTGGGCTCTGTGGTGCCTCTGTTGGGCTATGCATAGCCTGGATTGACTGCTACTCTAGCTCTCTCTGCTTCTGTGCTGGTCTCCCATTATTGTTCCTACCTCTTTGCCTCGTACTCACTGCCCCTTGCTGCTAATCACTGATTCAACTTTGCTTAGCAACCTCGCTCTAGAAAAATGAATGACTGATCACTCTGGTGTGTTGTCCAACTGACCCTCAAGCCTCCTCTTATACTTTTCTCGTTGGTCCATCAACGATAGAGATTAAAGCTCTAATCAACGGCTAAGATTAGATTGGCTTGATCCATGACTTTTGGAACCTGCTAACCTAGTTTTATATTAATACCCATTAATATTTTATTTTTCCTAAGTTTAGACTTAGGAACTCCATTAAAAATATTAATTATTTTAATATCTCCCAAACCAGTTAGAATCTGCCCAAACCATTTCTGGGTCTTGGAGATCTCAAGTGCTTTAGCCTCTCCACCAATTTTCATGGCTAGAGCACATCTGATGCTACCCCAAATCAACACTCCCTCTTAGCGAGGACTGTGCTCTAGTGATACTCCACACTGAGCATCACCCTGATTATCTGGCATCGGTCGTTGTGCTGATGCTAGGCCTCCCCACCCAACATCCTATGCACTACAACATCCTGTACTGTTGCCCATGGCCCTGCCACTGCCATTGCTACATTCATACAACAACTCCCTCTGCATCTGTGTTGCTGCTGGTACATCCTCCCAGCACTGCATCTACACTGCATCCCCTCTCATCATGCTGCATCGTGCTACTGCATATTGCTACTGCACTGCAACTTAGCTACTGAGAAGTAAGTAACTGATCCACCCAACTTCTAACATCCCTGTCAGGCTAGAAACACTCCCGATGTTGAAGCTCTCTCTGTCGCTAACAAGTGCTCCCTCTACTGACCTCTACGCTATTGCAACAACTTCCTGCATCTCGCACCGTTGCACACCTCTCTGTGCCATCCTGCACTGGTGCAACACTCCCGTGCCTCTCGCACTATTGCAGCCTGCTAGCCTCGTGCTATCCCGGGACCCCTACACTGTAGCACTCTCTGCCGCTTTATCCACATCTGTCTCTACCGACATCCGCCAGTTTACTACTCTTCGGGGCTCCCATAGCAAGGTATAATCCAAGAGGTTGGGTACCTCAAGGATCCTGCCCCTCATTGCCTGTAGTCCGTTTGACTATAGCTCAATGTCTCCCCACTTCTTCTCAAGTGGCACATGAGCACTAATGGCACAGAGAACAGGCAAGATCCTGGCCTTCCAGATGACAAAGTTGGAGGCTCCGTCCAGCCTATCCTGATCTCCCAACCCATTCACGGCCATCTCGCTGCTCTTCTTTCGACTCCTTCGAGTCTCTCTACTTCCCTCCTAGAAGTTCTCTGTTTGACTCCTGTTGAGTCTCTCAACTTCCCGTCTAGAAGTTCTCGATTCGACTCCCTCTGAGTCTCGAATTCCCTTTCGGAAATTTCTCTGCCAACGTCGAGTTGCTCCACTCCGATCATCTGTGCAACTACACCATTGATCTGGATTCCTTGGCTAGAAATCTGCCTCAGCAGCAACTCCCTCCCCTTGGTGTTGCCTTGTTAGGTACTATTCTGACCACAGTACCCCACTAGCTTCGCTCCACAGATTACCCACAACCTCCTATACCCTAGCAATTGAAAGATTGAGCCACTTGGCTTTGTGCAATCCTGGCACCAGCAAATCAGCTCCCCCAGCCAACAGCGTCAAGCCTCTTGGCCTCTGTGTGAGCCTTGTTGTCGCGCAGATTGACACGACAACGCTCAGACCGGGGGCTGTCACTCTGATCCCCGATCCCTCCGTTTAAGCCTGTCTCCCACGGCTAAGGGGGGTAGACCCTGTGAGATGATGGAGACCAACTGTCGATCAGTTGGTTGGGAGACACGAGACACGATAAGACAAACACTAGATAATTTCGATTTTAGCAGACCAGTGCCTTAAATTGATTGAAAAATGAAACGAGAACAATACTCTTAGAATAACCAAAACAATATCCCGCAACTGAAAAATCTTAAAATGAGTGATAACCATTAACTAGATATCATATTTGTATCTCGACTTGAAATTCAGTGTGAAAGAGATAGCACGAAAACAACTGAATCTGACAAAAGATAATTTTCCATGAAATTTTTATGTTTTCTGACAAAATTTAAACAAAAAATTAGAATTTAATCCTAAGAAAAACAAAATCTCAAAACCCTAACCCTAAAAATAAAATTAAATATAATCAAACTAATCTAAAACAAAACTAAATGAAAAATGAAAACAAAACAAAAACTATTTTTTAAATTTCCCTTTTTTTTTATATTTTTTGTTTTAATGAAAATAAAATAAAATCAAATTAAAATAATCCTAAACTAAAACTAAACTTAAAGCTACACATATACTAAACTAAAAAAAACTAAAAATAACAAAACTATAACATATATATATATATAAAAAATGAAACTTTAAAAAGGAAATTATCAAAACAAAACCGACCAAAAAATAAACCTACGCTATCGAAAATTTAACAACACATATGATAATAAAATAAATAAAAAAAAAAAGAAAATACGTGACTCACTTAACCCACTTACCCCTGCGAAACTGGCTTTTAGTTATGAAATGAACAGGCCGGACCCCTCACGCATTTGAAGAAGTAAAAAGACACGAGATCTCAGACGGTCTTCACGCATACCAGGCCCGACTCAACCTGGACGAAAACCACGGACCTGCGTTCACCTGAGGATCGAGGGTCAATACCTGTGCGTGCAACCTTCCGCGATTTAGATTTGTCGTTTGTTTTGCTGCGGGAAATGACGCAAGGAATCGCAGATTGGTTGGAGATAGGCAGAGACCGGAGATAGAGCAGACAGATCGTTTGACGGTGGAGCTTGCTGTTTGTTACAGGTGAAGTTTGAAGAACGATCGTGCAGGCTCAGCAATGGAGTGACGACTAATGTATCAATTTTTGAATGGTTCGATCAGTAACAGGGACGCAGGGAATGCTGCCGCTGTCCAGTCTTAAGGTTTGCCCAGCTCTATCACGCATATTCTTCCACCATACCAAAATAACGCTGCCTGATGTCCTTGCTTTGATGGTTGCAGGATTTTTTCAAAGGGATACGGAGAATCGCTTGCAAGCTTTAAATCTCAAGCACCTACTAAAACCCCGAGAGCCTCTGCCACTGATGTTGCACATAAAAAAAATATTTGAAAACTCTGCTCAAATTTGTCTGATAAAATCTCGAAAGAAACACTTGTCAAAGCCCATAACTTGCGATCTGAGAAAAATGAGACAGAAAACCAGAACCTGGAAAACCCTATGAACCGATCTAAAATTTAAGCTCTGAAAAAGCCAGATTCAACAATTATTTGCAGTAATATTTTCAAATATATCAGAAGAATTTGAACTTTTACTGTGAACATAAAGATAGTCTCTCAATGTAAAACGAGAAATAAAATTTAAAAGATTAACCCAGGGCACAATCAGCTAGGCTCTGCACAGAAAAGCTTGAGGGAGTTGGTTGATTCAACTCAGAATTTCCCCAAACGCCCACAAATACCCTTCACCTAAAGGGTTTCCTGCACACCTCAAGTAAACATCAGCAAGGAGGGCAAGAAGTGCTGCCAAATTTCAAAAAATAATGGAGCTACCTGCCATTATTCCAGAAACCCTACAACATTCCAACCCTAGCACGTGAGCAAGATATCTGTACTCACAATGCTTTGAAAACCATCTTTTTAATAACTGTTGAAAACTGAAATATGCAGAAAAACAGAAATCTCACAGCAATTCCAGAGAGTAACACCAGCCAGTTTTGAACCCCAAAGTCTTTTTATTAACCAGAAAATCAGATTACAAGAGAGCTTTTTTCAGTCAGACTCATAGATCAAATGATCTGAAATGACCTCCTAAAACCCTATATAAAGGAAATGATCCCAACGGCTAGTTCGAGTGATCCATGTTGAAATGATCTCGACCGTTGATGAGGATCAAGACATCTCTTGATCTCATCCGTCGATTTAAAATATTATTATTTTATTATTTTTAGAATTATTTTTAAAACTTTTATTATTTTATTATTTTTATCTCTTTTTTTATTTTTTATTTTTTTATTTTTTTTTTAATTTTTATTTATTTTGTTATTTTATTATTATTTTTATTCATTTTTTAATTTCTTAATTCATTTTAAATTGGATCATCGAACTAACCCCTTGGAAACATCACCTAGGACCTAGGACTTAGGACTCATGAGGGGATTTAAAACATTTTTCAACCCTCAGGACACATTACATCATGACTTTAACAATTTACATCTCAAGGGAGAAAAAACCCCTTTAACATAGACCCTCACAAATCACCCAGTTCTGCAACATGACTATAATCTAGCAGGCTAACACGCTAGGATTCTCTAAAATTCCACTGACAAAATCTATCCCGGCTTTGGGGTCAGGTTTGAAGGAAAACTCTGCCGATCTGTGGATCGGTGAGACGAAAAACCTTCCGGGACATAGATTATCATAGGAAAGTTAGGTCCACCTAGGCAATTTACAACATGACTCACATCTGCTAGGATTATTTACAATTAATACATGCAGACTGGGTTTACAGAAACGATTGATCAAGCTGTTGATGACTGCAGGACGGCACGGACATGCTGATCAGGTGCTGCCCCTTTTTGCGAAGAAAGAGGGGGTGTACTGCATGGGTAGTTGACCGGTAGAGGTCAACAAGCCTGATTATGCCTCCCTTAGCCTCTGTGCTGCCTTTCTCTAGCCCAGAATGATGACACATTCCCTTTATGTCACTCCTTGCTCTGTTGCGTTTTGCAAGGATCAATTCTGTCACTCGAGACAGCTGAATCTGCTGCAAATGATCTGCTCGGCTGATGTTTTCAGCTTCCCTGTGATCTGCAACCATGCTCTGATACCATGTTGGAATTTCTAATTTTAACCCGTTAGAAATTTTGCAGCTATTCAGAGGGTTATATTAGTATGCAGTTTATTAGAGTACAACTGGGTGCCTAAACCAGCTCACCCAATAGAGAAAAATACATGGTAGCAATATTTCTATATTCAGAAACAGGTATTCAAAAAACCTGTCCCACGAAACCCTCTCCGGTGCAATTGAAGCTTAGCGCTGGCCCTTCTGGCCTTTGCGTCAGCGTCTTGCTGACCTACGTCAACCCCAGGAATCTCTGCGTTAGCACTCTAAGGCACTGCGCAGCCTCTGGGAGCCTTTGCATCACTCCCTCTACCCTTTGCGTGGATGACACAGTCTCTCTGGGCTCTGCGTAGCCTAGACTGACTGCTGCTCTGGCTCTCTGTGCTTTTGTGCTGGTCTCTGCCTTGTACTCACTGCCCCTCGCTGCTGATCACTGATTCAACTTTGCTTAGCAACCCTGCTCTAGCAAAATGAATGACTGATCACTTTGGTGTGTTTTCCAACTAACCCTCAAGCCTCCTCTTATACTTTTCTGGTTGGTCCATCAACAACCTAGATTAAATCTCTAATCAATGGCTAAGATTAGATTTGACTTGATCCATGACTTTCGGAACCTTCTAACCCATTTTTATATTAATACCCATTAATATTTTATTTTTCCTAAGTTTGGACTTAGAAACTGCATTAAAAATATTAATTATTTTAATATCTCCCAAACCGGTTAGAATTTGCCCAAACCATTTCTGGGTCTTGGAGATCTCATGTGCTTTAGCTTCTCCACCAATTTTCATGGCTAGAGCACATCCAATGCTACCCCAAATCAACATAAATCTCATCTTTGAGTCCTGGACGTAAGCAAGAGGAGTTGTGCGAGCATCTATAGTAGATCTGGACGCTCTCTATGAACTAAATGCCAGCATCTATGGCAGTCCGAATGCTCCCAGACCATTCTGTGCATGCGTCTGGGGTCAAACTCACCAGATATGCTTCAAAACCCTCCAACGCTCTCTTCCAGATGCTATGCATGTGTTTGGGATGGCTTGGACGCTCTCAGGACCACTCTATGCAAGCGTTCGGGGACCGATATCTTCGGATCTGCCTCTAAAACCCTGGGCGCTCTCATAAGCTTTTGTGCCACCGTCTATGGGTTTCTGGACACTCTCATAAGCTTGTGTGCCAACGTCCAGGGACTAAAATGCCCAGTGCTGTGCCAGCATCCAGGAACTAGAAAACCCTAGATCAGTGTGAGCTTCGACCTTGAGATTGCGGACCCTTGTGCGAACTTTCCTCCGACAGACCTATGCGACCCAAGACAATAAGAGAAGAGAAGATGGCTTTATCATTGTGTCCAAATGAGCTTGAGATCTCTTCTATTTATAGGCTTTCCTGAGGTTCCACTTGGGGTTAAGATCGACCTAAATAGTTACGCATGTGGTTAGGGCCGACCCATTCCATAATACATGTATGAATAAAATAATTCAAAACTTAACTTCCGCTTGACCAAATTGGGTGATCTTTAGGTCAATTTTGGTCCTCTTGAAAAGAGGAATCTATTGCAATCATTATCTTCATCATATGAATTGTCCAAAGGGAAATTTGACTGCAGTTGCAAAAATTAACACCGTCCTCCAAAATTGAACTGAACTACCATTGCTAAGCTATCCTAATAATTTTGGATGAATTCACCAAGGGGAGAGGGGTGCTCGCCCAATCTCACTAAAGCACCCGAGGGTTTCCATATTGGGGCTACCAAGGAAGTAGAGAACCAAGTTCCCAACCTTTCATACATGAAGAAATATCAAATCCAAAATGTCCTCCAATGGCCTCCTCCTCTTTTATAGATCTGATGTACCCCTCTAGAACCTCCCATTTTATTATTATTTTAGTCATGGAGCACTTTTTCCTCTTTTATTTTAATTAAAATATTATATCTAATGCGAGAAAAGGGTAATTTGGCCACCATGTCTCCTAAAGTCACTAAAACTCACATCTAACCATCCCATCATGTAGATCTTCTCATTTCGGTTCCAACGATCTATTACACTAAGGTGGTTTTTCAAGTATTCTTCCCAGAATGCCACCTTAAGCGTAATTAATTGAGTTAGGCCCAATAATAACTCTGTTTTCTGAAAGTTGTCAGAATGCGCCGGAACGAAAGGAAAACTGTGTGGATGATGGAATATACCAAGCAAATGTCATCAGACCTCATAGAAACTCCTCAAAACACCTCCAAAAGCCCCTGAGTGCTGATGACACCAACCTACACCTGTGACTTGTCTGCCCCCAACTCTAAAAGTCCATCCTAACCAGGTCATAAGGAACACCAAAAAAAGGAACATTATAGATGGAGGATAAAAAATCAATGTCTTTGTTTGTCCATATATATATATATATATATATATATATATTGGGGGCATATGGAGTCAAGCAATAAAACAATTCTAGGGTTTTCTTGGAGTGATAACTAGATCCAAACAAGCTAGGGCAAATGAACTAACTTACCCTATAGTTTGAGAGTTGTTGGAAAAAATGGTAGCCATTGTCGGTATTTTCATAATGAAGAATAATTAAAAATTTGAATTTTGATTTTTGCCGCCAAAATCTTCAAGTTGGCCTCATATTATTTTAGGTCAGCTAGGCCCCTAAGAGGCATCCATTCGACCCCCTTCAAAATGCTATATAAAGGAGAGCTTTCCTTCTCATTTCACACGTTGATTTTGTCTTGAACATCTCTGATCCAACGAAATGCAAAAGGAGAAAAAGGAGGGTCGAAAATCAAAAGGAAGGCATGGCACTTGGCTTTATATTTGATCTTGGTTCTTGGTTTCCGGTTTGGCTACTATCTGGTTATGCTTATTTCTGATGTATTCACGATTCTGGAACTCTCTTTCTCTCATAAGGAAAGAATTTTTCTAGTTTTCCCCTTGTTGGATTTGCCTTGGCCTTAGGCCTAATTTCTATGTCTCTTGTCTCTTGGTTTCATGGTTATTTTTCTATTGTTCTTTAATAGTTTAATGGTTGGTATTTTCTTCTGTATAACTGCTTAATGATTTTTGAATGAATACTATGTGAAATTAATATTAACTGATCATTGGAAGTAGTTATCATGTAGAAGAATAAATATTTCTAACCCGTTCCCTAGAAAATCAACAAGATCTAGGGTCTCAAATTTTCTGGATGATTAAGGGATTAACTTTTTCCTCAAATACTTGGATGAAGAGTTTAGCCCAACAAGGGACAATGAAGCAAATACCAAATAAACTAACTTAAGACATGAACATTTATCCCCTGAAACATAATACCAAGATAAAGTAAATAAACTAATTTACTTCCCCATCTATCATCCAAGATCTACAAGAAGCATCCATGAAAAGCGATCACATCACATCACAATTTTAGCCAAGAAAAGTAACTCAACTTATCCACCCATAGCCAAATTATAAGATAGAAAAATCACAGAAATTTCAAACCTCCCAAGGGGTTTATCCCCCAAATCCAACCATACCAAAAGGAGAGGATGTGCACTTCTATTTATAGAGAAGGTGCTAAAATTCCTTTACATTAAAATATTAATTCTTTAGGCTAAGAGCTCCTAATCTAGCTTGTTGTCGCAAAATCTAGAAGCCTTGGAGAGGGAAACCCTACAAGGGATAAACTAGACAAAGAAAAAACAATGGGGTAGTGGCCCACTATCACCACAACCAATACCCCCTGCTCTTTATGTACTTTCACAAATGGGAGGAGCCCCGGTAGGAGAGAAGTCACTTATGATAGATATTCTAGGGTTAATTTGTAAAATGATTGTTACTGCTCAAACTAGTAGGGGTCCTAGGAGGGGATCCTATAGAGCAACTACTGGTCAAGGGGCAATAACAAAGTGATAACCCACTATCACCTCAACTAAGGCTCCTTGCTCTTTACGTACTTTCACCAATGGGAGGAGACCCGATATAAGGGAATCACAAGAACGAATATGTTAATGGAAGGATGAAGGGTGATTTCCAGGGCCTATTCACAAGAGAGACTCAATTATATAGTTTTCTTGTTTGAAAAGTAAGGTGATAGGCTCTTTAGGAAGGGCTAAGAGGATTCTTGAGGCTAGGGTTTGGGAATATATCTTGCCAAGAGGGTTCCTATACTCAAAAATCCTTATGGAGAATTGGCCTTTATGTGATCTTTGTGAAATTAGAGTTGTAAAGTTGCGGGACCACACACGATCGAGTGGACCCAAAATTAGGTCAATGGTATGGGGTTGATCAACCAAGGAGTAGCTTGACCTAATTAGGGAAGAAAATAGAATCAAAGGACAAATTTTCTTTTGAGGATTGAATACAATGATCCAAATGAGGACACTAGCCAAGGGAAACCTAGGGTAACAAATGGTCTTTGAGCTAGGGCTTGCTATATCTTGGGATCCCACTGTCAAAATTGCTTCAAATTCAGAGTGCCACTAGAGGAAACCCTAGCGCATTTATGGACCAAAAACCAAGGTGTTTTGATGGCTATAATGGAATTTATGTGATGCCCTAGGTTACCTATTAAGGCTAGGCCTAAAAAGAGAAAGGGGAGGCAAGAGAAATAAGCGTTTAGGTGAGCACCAGTGGATGGATTAGTGCTTTGCCTTTGGGAGAGATGGAGTCAAGGTGAACTTGTGATTTGGAGAAACTATGCCCAATCAAGGAGGCCTTTAGGCAACTTCGCATAGCAATTAGGGCATGAGAGTAGCTACCCAAGGACTTTATACTTCAATGTGCAATGTTTGATGACTTATCAAGATGTATTTAACAAAAAAATCTCTAGGAACATTCACCCATTCATACATGAGATATGCAATGATGCAACGCTTTGAAAGACCAAAATTTCCACCATTTTGTGTAGAGTAGTAGTAAATTTCAGATCTATATAGCGAAAATGCCAACAACATTCATGTGACAAGTAAATAACAAGAATAAACATGAAAAAAATCACTTACATGTACAATGAGTATATCCAATCATCAAATTATACCAATAATGAAGCTCCAAGACCAAGAAGATAGAATTCAAACATCAAAATTCATCCATGAAACCAAACTCGTCTTCCAAAAGGGAATGCGAAATTCTGAAGTAGCTACTGATTCCAATCCAAGTGATGATGAGAGAAACGAATCACCTTTTATCTATTTATACCATCTCTAATCAGTTTAATTTGCCTAATTGGCCTAATTAAGCCCCTAATAATAAAATAATGTGCAATAATAACATCCCTTGGTGACAAGCCCACCAAGATAGCTCAATAACATAAAGATAAGCCTCTTAAGAGGGAAAAATGATCAATGAAATGAGTTCTTGGGCCTTTGAGGAGGCCTAATGAAGTCCAAAGTGTGCCATGGTGGGAAAATGGACTTCAAACATAGTGGACACAAGGGGTTGGTCCCTTGTTTTCCAAGTAAGTCACTGTGGTGCTCCCAAGTGGGTGTGGCGGCACGATAGCCTTATGGGTCTCCAAGTGGATCAAAAATGCATGTAAACCATCTGCAAGGGCTAGGATGATGACATAAGTCCTCCCTTTGTCTCCTGCGGTGAGACGCATCCTCATCTGGACCTTGGAACATCTGTCAAGTGTATGGTGCAAGTGTGGAGCCGACTAGGTGTGGTGAACCAGGTGCATCATCCTCATCCAAAAAGGTGGAACGTGAGCAATCAATTAGTAGTGTTGGGGATCCATGAAGTAATCTCTGCTATGGTGGAGGTCTATGGCTCTCAATGCTCACCCTACAAGTGCTAGTATGGCCCTTTAGAGGGTTAGGACCAAGCCCCAAATGGAGACCCACTGCAATCCTGTATAAGATCCAATGGGTCCCCTTGCCCTCCAATACAACAAATCATTACAATAATCAAGTAAAAGAGCTTACAAGTCAAGGAATCAATGGGGCACTTCATGGTGGCATGCCCTTCCATAGTGGGTTTTGACATGTATAATTGTCTCCAAGCTCAATAAGGAGGGTTAATCAAGGAACCTATTAGGTGGTTTCAACTTTTAAATGGGGTGACATGTCCATGGTACATCCATCAGGTGGTAGGTGGCAAATGATATAGGGATGGAACAGAGTCGAGGTCAGGGGAATGCTCCAAGACACATGCCATGGTATAATGGTAGCTATAATAGGGGAAGCCCACACTATGAAAAATCGGTGACCCGATTCCTACTACAACAAACTGATAATATTTATCCTACTTGTTAAATTACTTGAACGAGTTACTTGCTGTTGTCTATGACAAATATTGAAATAGATATATTGCAGCCTACACAAAATAAAATACTGCAGAAACTAAATACTGCACTAGAGAGAAATAAACACACACATATACACTGTTGTTTTTGGAAAAATGTCCCCCGGAAAACCCAATGTGGGAAAACCAGTGCAGCAGCTGAGTGTTTTATTTATTATGCAGTAGTAATCTGAGTACAAATCGTTAGATGTCCAAGCTGGCAATGTGTTATAGCGAAATACTGACAAGGAGATAGTGAGGAAAAATCACACACTGTCTGGCAATCTAAATCTGATCTAGGCTTTGGATGGTTGGCCCCATGCTGGCTCTATGCAGCGTTTGCATCAACCTGTGCAGATCTACGTCAACCTCTTTGGGGTCTGCTCCACCTCCTCTGATCTCCTGCTGTCTGGAACTTCGCTCCTTTGACCCCTCCTGTCTCACAACCCGACTTCTGACTCAAGAATTCGACTTACCAACTAAATCTCAGACTCCCTCTGAAGCTCTGCACTGCTTCTCTGAACCTCTCTCTGTCTTCTCTGCCTTGCACTCCCTGGATCTGGAAAGTTTTCCTCTGGTCTACTATCCCTGCCCCTCTCTCATTGCTTCGACTTTGCTAAGTCACTTCCAGCAACTCACAGCTACTACTCAGGAAATCGACCTCCCAGCAAAATCAGACTGCATAAGTGTGTTCTCTAAGTGCCCATCGAATTTCTTCTTATAATCTCTTGTTGGAGCACCAATGACCAAGATTAAAACATAATCAAGGGCTAAGATTAACTGGGAGTTGATCCTTGTCTTCTTCTAGAAAATTCACACCTAATTTAATTAATACCCTTTAATTAACCAAATTTCCTAAGTTTAGACTTAGGGGGCCATTTAAACAAGTTAATTATTTTAATTAAATCATCTCTAGGTGGAATTTTTCCAAACAATTTCTGGGTATTGGAGAATGCATGTGTCTTAGCCTCTCTACAAAATCTTGAGGCTAGAGCACATCCGATGCTACAGAAATCAACGCTCCCTCTTAGCGAAGAATGTGCTCTAGCGCTGCAACCCACTGAAGCATCACTCTGCATTTGCACCATCTCCTGCTCTGCTGTTGATGTATGGCTGCAACTACCCACCAACCACTATGCAACTCTAGTTGTTGCATTTGTGCTGCTGTTGGCCCTGCTGAACTGCTGCCAACGGTGCATCTGCACTACAACCTTCTCCAACTGCTGCTGTTGCAACTGCAACAACTGCAACGAAAAAACATCCAAAATACTGAACCAACTGTGGTCAGTATGATGCATCTGTCACCCGAGTTCTGACTATTGCTAGACTTGGCACTGTCATTGAAGCCTCTGCGCTGCTGTTGACTTTGCACTATTGCCAACTCTACACTGCGCTTCCTAGTATTTGACCTACACTAGCTACTGCATCTATCACTCTGGCACCTAATTGCACCATCTGCCACTGATCCATCTTGCTACTGCATGCTATGGGCTCCTGTAGCGAGTTATTGATTCATGAGGTGGACCTCCTAAAGAATCCTGCCCATCTTGTAGCTCTTCGGGGCTACAAAACCAAATCACCCCACCTCACTCCTGGAGGTATGGCTGCCAACATGGCGAAATATGATGTACTCATACTGCAAATGCTATTGCTCTACTGCTGCAACTACTGCAATAATGAGTATGATCTCCCTAGATCCATAAGTACTAGCTTCCATAGGGCTACTCCCTTTTCGTCTCGATCTCCCTATGGGAAATCTCTCTACACCCTCTTGGCAGCTCACACAGTCCTCCTGCACTAGAAACTGGACTGTGAAGCTCTGCGCTAGGAATCTCCTGGCTGGAATTTCACCTGCATACTTCAACTTGGCAAGTCACACTCCCTGTGTCACTGGAACTAGCTCTGCAACTGTGTTCTAGGCACTGACTGCAACTAGCTATGCAACTATCATTTGAATGACTAGCTGCGTCTGTTGACACGTGATCCTCCTGCTACTGATTTTGTTGGGCTCTCGTAGCAATGATACTGATCCATGTGAGAAATCTACAACAACTGGATCTAATCTGTTGCTCTTCCATGGATCTTTCCCATCTGTAGCCATCTCTAAAGAAATTTGAATTCCTCCTCTTCTCCTCTTTGCCGCTGCTCATTGACTCTATGCACTCCCTGTTGGAGTGAGCAATCCTGCACACAGCTAGTACTGCTCTGCTAAGAAAATTCGAACTTCTTGCCTAGAAGTCCTCTGAGGAAGGAATTCCCTTAGTATGTGCTCTTCTCTCCTTCTGACACTATTATGCCAGCAACTGCTGCAAAATAACTGCATCCCTACTGAAGATTTGCTCTGCAAGGAAAATCTGGAAATCGAATTTCTCTGTTGACTCACTCAAAGAAATCAAACTTTTCTCAAAACTTCGACCTCCTTGGCCCAAGGACTGCGCTGCCCCTGAGGGTTTCGAACTACTGCCTCTATAGTGATTCGAAAGTCCTCCTTCCTTCTGCTTTTGAGCTCTTCTGCTTACGATTTGTACTCTGATACCATGTGAAAAATCAGTGATCCGATTCCTACTGCAACAAAATGATAATATTTCGCCTACTTGTTAAATTACTTGAACAAGTTACTTGCAATTGTCTACGACAAACATTGAAATACATACACTGCAGCCTACACAAAATAAAATACTACGGAAACTAAACACTGCACTGGAGAGAAATAAACACACACATATACACTATTGTTTTGGGAAAATGTCCCTGGAAAAACCCAATGTGGGAAAATAGACGTAGCAGCGGTGGGTTTTATTTATTATGCAGTAGTAATCTAAGTACAAATCGTTATATGCCCAAACTGGCTATGTGATGCATAGAAATATTGACAAGAAGATAGTGAGGAAAAATCTCACACTGTCTGGCAATCCAAATCTGATCCAGGCTTTTTATGGCTGGCTCCACACAGGCTCTGCATCAACCTACCTAGATCTGCGTTAACCTCTCTGGGGTCTGTGTCACCTCTTCCTCTGATCTCCTACTGTCTGGAACTTTGCTCCTCTGGCCCCTCCGGTCTCACACCATGACTTTTCGCTTTGCAATTCGACTTCCCAGTTGAATCTCAGACTCCCTCTGAAGCTCTGTGTTGCTTCTGCGTGGCTCTGCGCTGCCTCTTTAAACCTTTCTCTATCTTCTTTCCCTTGCACTCCTCAGATCTTGAAAACTTTCCTCCTGTCTACCATCCCTACCCCTCTCTCACTACTTCGACTTTGCTCTCATCATGAAATCAACCTCCCAGCAAAATTGAACTACATAAGTGTGTTCTCCAAGTGCCTATCGAAATCCTTCTTATAATCTCTCATTGGAGCACAAATGACCAAGATTAAAACATAATCAAGGGCTAAGATTAACTGAGAGGTGATCCTCGTCTTCTTCTAGAAGATTAACACCTGATTCAATTAATGCCTTTTAATTAAGCAATTTTTCTAAGTTTAGACTTAGGGAACTATTTAAAAAAGTTAATTATTTTAATTAAATCATCTCTAGGTAGAATTTTCCCAAACGATTTCTGGGTATTGGAGAATGCATGTGTCTTAGCCTCTTTGCAAAATCTCGAGGCTAGAGCACATTTGATGCCACAGAAATCAACACACACATGGGTATATGAGTGTAGGAGGGAGCAAATTGTGGTTCATGAGTTACCCCAACCTTTGTTTTTCCACGCTTCTTCATATGCCTTTTTCCTTTGATTGATTTTTCTTCATAACTGCTTGGGGTCTAGGGGATGAGAGCATAATGTGTAGGATATAGCAGTAGGTACCCCCTTTTAAGATGGGGCATTTTATTGCCCACGAGGGGTTGAGACAATCATGGGTTCCTTAATGTGGAGGGGGTTCATCTAGGGCCCATAGGAACCACAGTGATCGCCATAATTAAGTGGTAGAGCTCATGTTTGCCTTTTTGCCCACGTGTTAAATTTGTATGTTCCAGTTATCTTTTGCATTTGGTGATACATTTCCTGTTGAGAGTGACCAAATTATGCTTTTTCTTTTCTTGTTAGCTGCATCAACCTCCAAGGCATTGTTCTAGGCTTGACCCAAGGTGTGGACAAGGTGAGGGGGAGGTTAACCCTATGTGGACCTAGTGGACACACATGGATCCGGATGGGAAAAGAGATGAATGGGGCTAAAACGAGTGGGAAGGGAGTGATGTATATGGTGTCGGGAAGCAGAAACACGCAACCAAAATCGAGATTTCCCATGTAGTGCCAACCCTAAAACTAATGGTCAGTAAAGGAGATCCCACAGGACTAGGATACAAAGGTAACCACCAAATAGAGTGGAGGAGGCAAGCGTACAGACCCAGGCCATGCTTTTTGCTGAATTACCCCACCAATCCATGCCCAAAAGTGTCCATGATAAGGAAAATTTCTCAACTATACTAATGAAAAATCATACCTACGGGGTTGGGAGGCCCACCTGCAGACATACGATCATAGGAAATGAGCGAGGTACCACATGGTTGGCTCAGGTGGCAGAGACAATGGCACATCGAGCTATTTGGTGGTTGCATGGGGCTATTGGCTATCGGCTGAGGACTGTTGCCACCTCACACACACACCTTAGTGAGAAAATTCCTTAACCCCACAAGGTGTAGTTGGTGGCAAATTTAAGAGATGGAGTTGTCACCTATTTGCAACTCTCTTTGTTTAAGCTCTCTCTTAGGTAAGCTAAGGGGGGTGGTCCCTAAATGAAAAGCTAAGTTAAAAGGTGATGTGAAGTTTGTAGGGGATGTCAAGGTTAATCTGGATTACTTGACATTGAGCAAATATAATGAGCGACATGAAATGAAATGTACTTCAATAACCATCAACACCTAAATAAAAGATGAGCATATAAAACCAGTACCTTCAATATTGCTTCAAAGTAAATAACACTTGCTCTAAAAAATAAATGTTTCAAAGTGAAGCACAAGTCACCTTGTCAATCAAATAGATGTTAGAAAAAGATGGTATCACTTGCAAGATTTAAAATTGCTCTCAATTTTTATTTTTTATTTTTTTTTCTTTCAAAGTATAACCATTCACAATTCTAAAGCATGTAAAGAAGCAATATAAATAAGTAGCAAATGAAACAAGCTAAAACTTCACTTGCAGAATGAAATATATGGTACTTGCCCAAATGAGATATTACAAAATAATCAATTCAAAACATTTTCATCATGACAAGTATGTAAATAAATTGCAAGCTTGAAAAGTAAAGTGAATTAAGATGAAATGCACTTAACTAAGGTTAGATGCAATTATCTTGGTTAATTTTTAGTTAAATGTCTACTCTAAGTGAGAGATCTTCCTCTTGAACTCTTGAGTCTTGCCAGAGGGTAAAAATTGGGGTGACTGTAAAAAGAGAGGCTGAGGACACGATGGTGTTGTTAATGATACCCTTCCCTTGAGTCTTACTAGCCAACATGTGTCTTCGTTCCTACAAGGGGACAAGCCACCTTCATAACTGCAGGGTCACACACTTTTTACTTTATTTCATATCAATTGGAAGAATTTTCCAAGAAAATCTTTTCCCTATGATATCTATCAACCAAGCTTATGCTTGGAGGTTAATTGAGTTAAAATGCAAACTATGCTAAAATGTCTAAATGCTATGTGTTGACCACTATGTGTCAACTACCCATAGCAGTACACCCCCTTTTTTGCAAAAGGGATAGCGCTTGAGCGACGTGTCTGTGCCATTCGATTGTCATCATCAGCCCGATCATGTTATGTTGTAAACCCAGTCTGCGTGTGTAACTTGTAAATAATCTTAGCAGATGTGAGTCATGTATGTAAATTGCCTAGGTAAACCTAATTTTCTAGTGATAATCTATGTTCCGGAAGGTTTTTTTGTCTCACCGATCCATGATCGACAGAGTTTTCCTTCAGCCTAACCCCAAAGTCGGAATGGATTTTGTCATTAGAATCTTAGGGGACTCCTAGTGTACTTGGTCGAGTTTATGTAAAAGCAATTTGGAAATAATTCTATCTATTTGGTTAGGTTATTAGAAATTGCTTGATATGCTAGATTATGTTTGTGTCATAGAACTGGGTGATCTATGAGGGTCGATGTCAAATGGGTTTTCCCCTTTGAGATGTAAAATTGTAAAGTTCATGATGTAAAGTGTCTTGAGGGTTAGGAAATGTTTTAATCCCCTCATAAGTCTTAAGTCCTAAGTCCTAGGTGATTTTTCCAAAGGTTAAGTTCGAGGATCCAAAAATAAAAAATAATAAGTCATTGTTTTGAGTAAATAAATGTAGAATTTCAATTTTTTAATATATTAAAATGCATTTAAAAATTCGACCGATGAGATTAAAAGGGATTTTGATCCTCATCGATGGTCGAGATCAATGTTGTTAAAAGCGCGAGCGGGATTAAATCGGCGTGGGGAATGAAGCAGAAAAAAGCGGAAAAATCGGGAAAAAAGCGGAAAAAAAGCGGGAAAAAATCGTTTGGTACAAAAATATTCATTTTTTTCAATTTTTTTCAAATTTTCATTAAAAATCGCGCTGCCTCGCCAGCCCGAGCTTTTTTCCCAAAAAAGCGGGCTTTTTTTGAAAAAAGCGCGCTTTTTTGAAAAAAGCGGCAAAAAATTTTTATCCCGCTTTTTTCCTATAAAAAGCGCGATTAAATCGGCTAGGGGAAAAAAGCGCGATTTTTTCAAAAAAGCGCGATTAAATCGCGCTTTTCACAACACTGGTCGAGATCATTTTGACATGGATCACTCGAACTAGCGGTTGGGAATTTTTCCTTTAAATAGGGTGTTAGGGGTCATTTGAGACGAGATTTGATCTTAGAGTCTGGTGCTAAAGAAAGCTCTCTTGTAGTCATTTTTTGTGCAATAAAAAAAGACTTTGGGGTCGAAAAAAAATAAAAAAAAAACAAACAAATAAAATAAT
>APFE030008043.1:92129-117931 GCA_000404065.3 Pinus taeda | reverse complement strand
ATATATATTAAAAAATATTTTGAAAAATCTTAACAAAAAATTTGAAAATTCATTTTTGGTGTCTTTTTGTGGTATCTATGTTCCACTTCTTTATAGTTAAATACGCTTAAATGTTTGTCTAAAGTTAGCTATATGAAAGTGGTAACTAGTCAGCATTTAAATTTTATGATCACTTAAAGCATTTGACTTTTCTTGAAGTTTAATTGTTGGAAAATTGTAAAGCATTGTGCGTTTATCGATTATCTTGCATTGCTTGGGTTTTTTGATGATAAATGATTGTTTTATATGGTTTATATTTCGGCAACATTTAATAAATAATCATTTAATCATTAACTCCATAAGACACTAGTACATTAATCAATCAAGTATTGGTATCGCCTCACTGTGTGTCCCAACCCAACTGGTCCACAATTGATCATCTTTTATCCCATAGGGTCTACCCCCCTTAGCCTTGTCGTGACAATCTGTGTGACAACACCATGCAAGTAAGTTTTTCCAAGAGAGATTTTCAATGCTTCAATATAATGGAAATGAGATAGTGCTCAAAGTAAATTGCAAATATAACTTTAGTTGGAAAATAAAAGTAGCTTGAAAATGAATTAAAGTGATGCAAGTAAGTTTGTTTTGCAAAAGAGGAATTGCCTCAAGTAAATGAGAGATGCTCTCAATGATATAACTTCAAAATTGTTCAAGACACATAAACATAAGCTTCATAAGCAAATGAAATTGTAAATTTGCTTCAAGTAAATGCCACAAACATTAAACTTATAGCAATTGAAATTGAGATGAAGCTAAAAATGAAATGCTTGTTTGTAAAGTATCCTTGGAAAATAAGTGAGCAAAATAACAAATGAGCTTATAGTGAGGCAATTGTATCCCAAAGAAAAGAAAGTGTTAAGCAATTAAATTGAACTTGCCACATAACTCCAAATACTTGCATGTAAGAAATGAGTTGCTTTATAGCAAAATATCAACTTGTACTTCGAAGCAAGAATGAAATGCAAAGCATCAAGTGAAACTTGTAGCACAATTTAACTTACAAATTGAAATGTGATGGTGAGGTTGTGTTAATTTTAAAGCTTGCAAAATGAGTTAAAAAGAAAAGTTAAAAAAGGTGCAAAACTAATCCATCCACACAAAATCCTCCTTCTAAAAGAGGATAAAGGATGCCTTGGGTAAAACCCAAGTTCCCACAAGAAAAATAGATATTTTATTATGATATTACAATGGAGTTAAAGCCTCTTAGAGGGCTGCCCAAAAGATGAAGGGAAATAGTACAAGATTTAGAGCTAGAAATAACTACAATATCCCTCCAACAATAGCAACCTTGAGGGTCAATGAAGACTTGCTAAAATCTGAAAATGAAAATCTCTACAAAGGCCCATGTCCTATCCTTATTTGCAGCTCCTCGTGGTGCCCGTGGCCTCCTTTTGTGAAAATTTCAGAATCTAACACATCAGAAATCCCTACTGCTATTTCTGGTTTATTATCTCCTACTTGTTCTTTACATTAACAAGTTATTTAATCATATAAACATCGAAATAAACACAATAGCAGCCTTCACAAGCATACATATCAACAACTGAAATAAACTGAGACAATCACATAAGGGACACTGTTATATTTGGACAATCGTCCCCAGAAAAACCCAATGCATGAAAACCGATGCAACAGATATGAGGGTTCTATTATTATGCAATTTTCTGAATACAACTAGGGTGCCAGAGATGGCTCACCCTTCAGAGAATTTCCTTGGCAGAAGTACCTCTCCTCGGAGACAGATATTCTGGCAGATCTGCAACTGGATCATTGATCCCACAACAACTTTGTCAATTCCTTAGCTGGACAACGAAAGCTGCTCCAAGCTTCTCTCTAGAACTGCACCACCCTCCAGGGATTATGTCACCCTCTTCTGCTCTGCGTCTGTCTCTCAGCTCCCAGTCTACCCCACGAAAGTTACTCAGTGCTGCCTCTTCAGCCCAACGTCAGCTCTACTAGCCTCTGTTGCCTCTGCGTCAGATTCTTGGCCCTCTGTGTCACTTGCGTTGGCCTCCTCATCCTTTGCGCCAATCCTGGCTGCCTCTGCATCAGCCTTCCAAGGCTCTGTGCTATCTCTTTGGCACTTTCTCTGCCTCTCTGATATGTATCTCAGCCTTCTGCTGAACTGCCCCTCATTGCAACAGATTACTAACTCTATTTCTCAGCAAACCTTGCCCCAGAAAATCGAATTCTTGATCAACTTAGTGTATCTCCAACTGACCCTCAAGCCTCCTCTTATACTTTTCCTGTTGACAATTCAACGGCTGAGATTAAGTCCCTAATCAACGACTAAGTTTAGATTTGGCTTGATCCTCGTTATTTAGAACTTTCTCACCCATATTATATTAATACACATTAATATTTTAATTTTCCTAAGTTTAGACTTAGGGTCTCATTAAAAATATTAACTATTTTAATATCTCTCCATCTGGGTGGAATTTCCCCAAACGATTTCTGGGTCTTGAAGATCTCACGTGCCTTAGCCTCTCCACCAATTTTCATGGCTAGAGCACATCCAATGCTATCATAAATCAACACTCCCTCTTAGTAAGGAATGTGCTCTAGTAATGGTTCACCATAGAAACATCACACTGATCCTCCGCATCAGTACTGTGCTGATGCTTGGCCTGCTGCCTCACATTCCCTGCACTGTTGCTTCTTGTACTGCTGCCCATGACACTGCCACTGCCACTGCTACATCTGTATTGCAGCTCCCTCTCAACATGCTACCCATAGCACTGCCACTGCTAACTGCTGCATTGCAACTCAATTACCGAGAAGTAGGTAACTGACCTCACCCAAACTCTGACATCCTGGTTTGTCTCGAAGCCTTGTGATGATGAAGCTACCTCTGTTGCTATTCTGTGCACCTTCTGCTTCCACTACACTGCTGCAAACACCTCTGTGCCTCTCGCACTGCTGCAACCTCCACTGCATTGCCTCATGTTGATTTGGGGTAGCATTGGATGTGCTCTAGCCACAAAATTTGGTGGAGAGGTTGGGGCACATGAGATCTCCAATATCTAGAAAGGGTTTGGGTAGATTCTAAACAGTTAAGGAGATATTAAAATAATTAATATTTTTAATGGAGTCTCTAAGTCTAAACTTAGGGAAATTAAAATATTAATGTGAATTAATATGAAACTGTGTTAGAATGGTCCAAAAGACATGGATCAAGCCAGATCTAATCTTAGCCGTTGATTAGGGACTTAATCTCAGTCGTTGATATGTCAACGAGAAAAGTATAAGAGGAGGTTCAAGGGTCACTTGGAGAACACTCCAGATGATCAGTCATTCTATTCTCTAGAGCGGGGTTTGCTAAGAGAGATAGAATCAATGATCGGAGTTGCAATTGAGGGGCAGTGAGTACAGAGAGATAGAGAGGTAGAGATAGTGCCGAGAGATTAGCGCAGGAACCAGAGAGAGTGCCGCAGTGTTGATTTGGGGTAGCATCGAATGTGCTCTAGCCACGAAATTTGGTGGAGAGGTTGGGGCACATGAGATCTCCAATACCCAGAAAGAGTTTGGGCAGATTCTAAAAAGATTAGGAGATATTAAATAATTAATATTTTTAATGGAGACTTAGGGAAAATAAAATATTAATGTGTATTAATATGAACCTATGTTAGAGTGGTCCAAAAGACAAGGATCAAGCCAGATCTAATCTTAGCCGTTGATTAGAGACTTAATCTCGGCCGTTGATATGTCAACAGGGAAAGTATAAGAGAAGGCTTGAGGGTCACTTGGATTAGCACACCAAAGTGATTAGTGATTCTATTCTCTAGAGCAGGGTTTGCTAAGACATATAGAATTAGTGATCCGGAGAGCAGCTGAGGGGCATTGAGTGCAAAGAGGCAGAAAGGCAGAGATAGTGCCGGGATAACAACGAATTAGCCAAAGAGAGAGACGCAAGAGTAGCCAGTGCTCACACAGGGCCACGCAGAGGCAGCTAAGTGTTGCGCAGAGCACCAGAGGGGCCAGCGTAGCTAACGCAGAGGCTCAGAGAGCTGATGTAGGGCCTCTTGGGGCTGACGCATGCCAAGATAGGATGACACAGTGCCAATTTTGGGCTAGGAGAGGTTGACGGAGTCCAGATTGGGCAGACGTTGGGGTTTCTGGGGCAGATTAGTCCTGAGTAGCTGTCGGAAGGTTTATCCAAGGTTTCAACCAGTAGATTTGTAAGAAACCTAGATGTGTTACTGCTAAGGAAATTGTCTATTGGGTAGGCCAGTTTCGACACCCAGATTATACTCTGATATTGCTTAATAAGAAAGCCCTCAGCTAGCTGCACCGGTTTTCCCACATTGGGTTTTCCTGGGACATTAGTCCAAAAATAATGGTGTCGTGTGGTGTGTTTGTTCTTGTTTCTTTTAGTTGTTGATCTGTAATATGTTGAGCGTGCACTGGTGTTTATTTTCAGTATTTACTTTGTAAATAAATTGTTAAGGAAAAATAACAAGTAGGTAGGAGTAAATCAGAAAAAGTGCATGAAGGGTTTCTAACTAGTAAACTTAGAAACTTCAACACGCAGTAGCAGCCAGGGCTCACGCAGGGCCACGCAAAGGCAGCCAGGAGTTGCGCAGTGCTTTAGAGAGGCCAGCGTATCTGATGTAGAGGGCCAAAAGGCTAATGCAAGGCCTCCTGAGGCTGACGCAGGTCCATTCAGGGTGATGTAGGGCCAGCGCTGAGCAGAGAGAGGCTAACGCAGTCTAGAAAGGTAGAGGTTGGGGTTTATGGGAAGATTGGAGATGAGGACTTGCAGAGGGTTTATCTGGGGTTTCAGCCGGGACATCTGTCTCAGACTGAGACGTACTACTGCCAAGGGCATTCTCTGTTGGGTAAGCCGGATTTGGCACCTAGATTGTACTCTGAAATTGCTTAATAAGAACACCCTCAGATAGCTGCACCGGTTTTCCCGCATTGGGTTTTTTCGGGGACATTGATCCAAAAATAACGGTGTCATTTTATGTGCTTGTATCTGTTTCCTTCAGTTGATGATCTGTAATATGTTGAGCATGCATTAATGTTATTTTTAGTATTTACATTGTAAATAACTTGTTAAGTAATGAAACAAATAGGTAGGAATAAATCAGTAAAGTGCATGGAGGGTTTCTAACTGGTAGACTTAGAAACTTCAACACCTCAGATTTATGCACTCTAGCCCTGCCTTGTCGCTCCATGACACCTTGCTCCACCTAACACTTGTCATCATGCTACTGTCTTTAACGGCTCACGTAGCCGTATGTGATCCAAGAGTTTGGGCACCACAAGGATCATGCCCCTAGTATGTAGTCCTCCTGACTACAACTCGATGTATCCCCACCTCTTCTCTAGAGGTGCATGAGCATTCATGGCACAATCGTTATCAGTCTCGACCTCTTTCTCCGCCTTAGTTGGAGCTGCCTTTGAATAAAAAACCTCTCCCTTGTTTTTCTTCCTGGGACTCTGGGATGCATAATGTCCTAGCTCCCCACAATGGAAGCACTTAACCTTGGAGATGTCCTTCTTCTTCCTCTTCCCTTGTTGTCCGGCAGATGTTAAAGCTACATCCTCCTCCTTTTTCTTGACTCGAGCTCCCTTACCACTACTCCTCGCCTTGGTCATCCTCCTGATCTCTTCCTGTCGAAGAGCAGCCCACATTTCTTCCCAATCGGGAAGAGTAGCCCTACCCAAAATACCTTAGACAAATGTCATCCACTCCTTGGAGATTGCTTTCAGGGCAATCCTGACCATAAACTCTGGATCCAGTGTAAACTCCACGAAAGTAAGCTGGTCGCGAATCTCCTGCAACTTGAGAAGGAATGGATCTATCTACTCTCCCTTTTGCATCTGATATAACCGTAGTTGATTCTCCAATAGTGTCTTCCATTGTACAGAAAAGCCCTGGTATAAGGTGGTCAAGGTGTCCCACATCTCCTTTGTTGTGTTCTTCTCAGCAATATGTGGTATGACATGATCTTTGACCCCGTTAAGGATCATGCATTTCGCCCTCGCCATTGCATCCTCATACTTCTGTTTCTCAGCTGGGTCAACTGGGATAGCCACGGTTTTCAAGGAACAGTCCTTGATGCGATGTTGATCCAACACTGCCAGGATCTTGGCCTTCCAGATGACAAAGTCAGAGGCCTCGTTCAACCTGTCTTGATCCCTCAGTCCGTTCATTACCATTTTAGCTCCTCTTTTGGACTCCCTCTGAGTCTCGACTACCCTCCTCGAAATATCTCTCTAAGTCCTAATTTCCCTCCTGGAAATCCTCTGGCAAGCTATCGAACTACTCCTCTCCAATCCTCGTTGCAACTGCAACTCGGATTGGATTCCCTGGTTGGAAATCCGTCGAGGTAGTGATTCCCTCTACCTTGGTTCCATCTCCTTAGACACTATTCTGCTTCAACAGAAACAACGTCCTACCAACTCCTCAAATCACAATTTGCCCACAACTCCCCAAGCCCTGACAACTGAAGAAACTGAGCCCTTCAGGCTCTACACAATCCCGACAAAGGCTGAATCCGCTCCTCCTGGCCATAGCATCGATCCTTCCTGGCTGAGAAAGATGACTGGGCACTGCGTAGGTTTGATCTGCCGCTATTTTCCTTTGCACTGGCCATCCTCCTGGCTCGAAATGATGACGCAGGCATTGCGTCACTTCTTCTCTTGCTACTTCTACTTTGGAACAATGTTGTCTCTCGAGCCAGCTGCTACTGCTGCAAATTTCAGATTTTTGCTGGTGCCTTTAGTCCTCCTGTGATTTGCAATCTTTTGATAACATGTAAAAATTTCTGAATCTAACACATCGAAATCCCTACTGCTATTTCTGGTTTATTATCTCCTACTTGTTCTTTACATTAACAAGTTATTTAATCATATAAACATCGAAATAAACACAATAACGGACTTCACAAACATACAGATCAACAACTGAAATAAACTAAGACAATCACATAAGGGACACCATTATTTTTGGACAATCGTCCCCGGAAAAACCCAATGCAGGAAAACTGGTGCAACAGATATGAGTGTTTTACTATTATGCAGTTTTTTGAATACAACTAGGGTGCCAGAGATGACTCACCCTTCAGAGAATTTCTTCGACAATTCCTTAGATGAACAACGAAAGTTGCTCCAAGCTTCTCTTTGGAATTGCGTCACTCTCCAGGGACTGCGTCATCCTCTTCTATTCTGCACCTGCCTCTTAACTCCCAGTCTGCCCCATGAAAGTTCCTCAGCGCTGCTTCTTTAGCCCAACGTCAACTTTGCTAGCCTTTGCCGCCTCTGCGTCAGCCTCTTGGCCCTCTTCGTCACCTACGCTGACCTCCTCAACCTTTGCATCAATCCTGTCTGCCTTTGCGTCAACCTTCCAAGGCTCTGCGCTATTTTTTCGACACTTTCTCTGCCTCTCTGATATGTATTCTCGGCCTTCTTTCGAACTGCCCCTCGCTACAACAGATTAGTAACTTGATTTCTCAGCAAACCCTACCCCAAAAAATCGAATTCTTGATCAACTTGGTGTATTTTCAATTGACCCTCAAGCCTCCTCTTATACTTTTCCCGTTGACGATTCAACGGCCAAGATTAAATCCCTAATCGACGACTAAGATTAGATTTGGCTTGATCCTCGTTATTTAGAACTTTCTCACCCATATTATATTAATACACATTAATATTTTAATCTTCCTAAGTTTAGACTTAGGGTCTCATTAAAAATATTAATTATTTTAATATCTCTCCATCCTGGTGGAATTTCACCAAACGATTTCTGGGTCTTGGAGATCTCATGTGCCTTAGCCTCTCTACCAATTTTCATGGCTAGAGCACATCCGATGCTACCAAAAATCAACACCTTGAAATAAATGTTGGATGCTTGAGATGTCCTACAAGAAAGCTAGTTAAAGTTCAATGGTCTTTCCTCAAGGCACTTGTGTCAAAACTCTAACTATGGGCTACAAAACTAAGACAAAATTAGTGTAAAAGAGCATGTAAATATGATACAAAATAATATACAAAACCAAATTAAGTGATGGGAGTGAACCCCATCACTTGCCTAGTTTGAGAAATGCTTTTAAAGAACTAAATATATGAATGAAAGCACAATTTTTTAAAGAGATTTAAATTATGAAGTATTTGCTTACATACAAGCTATGTCAAAGAAAATCCCTGCAAGAAAACCACTTCGTATGATAAACTATGGAATTTAAAGAACCAATGGGAGCTCCTTGGAGAATGTGTCAAGAATTGGTTGGTCTCTCCAAAGACTTACCCTCACGCTTGATATTTGATCCAACAAGATTTTCCTCTACAAAAATTCAATCAAACATTAGTTTCATATAGATCTAGCAAATAAGCACTGATAAGAAAACTTTAGAAATTTATTGGAAAATAGTGAGAGATTTCTACACCTAAAGCATAGTATTAAATCAATTGCCAATGCAAGATAACTTTACATTAACCAATCTACAAGAGCATATGGAAATAACATAAATCAAAGCATGAACAAAGTAAATTATACCAATAGTGAGCCAACCATCATACTCCAATGGAAGAACACTCATGAATGAACCCCAAAGTTTTTTATTGCAATTGAGAACAAGTGTACATAAGAGTAGAGCTTTCCCAAGCACAATAGCTTGTAACAATCATACATAATGAGAGCCCATGACTCTATTATATAGAAGTTTGGGAGCCAATCCCAAGGCAAATGGGGACAATCCCAAGACAAATGGGTGACAATCCCAATGCCTCTACATGCAAATTCGAATTTCCCAAGTGACCATTCGATTTCCTCTAGACTCTAGAGAGGTCCACACAATCCTTGAGGAGGAGAACTCGTTCAGGTGGAGAGGAAATGTGTATGTGAGATTGGAGTGGTGGGAGAACGCTCTCCACTCATCTCTTGTAGAACTCCAAGTCAAAGCCCACCAATGGGTGAGTCACCTCCTTAATTTGACTTATCCTCCTAAAAAATGCGATTTGCTTTTGTGAAACTCGTGGTCCCCTCAAGAAAATTCAATTTCCCTTTTTTGTCCATATCATTTTATAACTTGGCTTCAACTTGTCGATGATTTTCCACCTCATTCCCACATCATTATTGATATTTATTTTCTCCAATTTATTTAATTGTTGGCTCAATTAATTGCCACATTTTCCATTAAACTTAGGAAAAGTGGGTTTTGAGGGTCTAGAACTTATTTTTTGCTCTTCAAAGTGTGTCACAGTAGAAAGTTGAGGGTGAGAGGTGTAATTTTGAGCACACATACCCCATACAACATTTGTAGACACCACTTATTACATATTACATTTAGATTTTATTTAAATTTTCGTCCTGCATGTGCAAAATTCTTGTGTACTTTGTTGATTCACTGTTGTTACATTTTCGCTGTGCAAAGTGCTTAATGTTATGTGCATTTCTATGTGCTTATGATTGTGATTAGACATCGACCTGATTTTGAAGAACTAGGACAAATCAACATGGTATCAGAGTTACTTTGAAGAGACAAAAGAATCAGAGTGTGCATAATGAACAACTCAAGAGGGAGTTGGTTGGCTTGTTGTTGAAGGACAAGCAGTATGGCCAAGTTGGTTACTAGTTTGAGGTATGAGGATAGGTTGGATGGGTTGTCCAACTATAGTCCTTGGAAGGAAAGGATCAAGTTGGTCTTGTTGGTGAACAAGCTATGGGATTTTGCTGATAAGGAGATTAAAAAAACAACAGGCCTTAAGGAGTTGGAAGTGTATGAAGAGTTGGATGCAAAGGTTAGGTTCATCACCCTAGATGGTGTCAAGGATCACTTGATACCTCATCTAACCGGAAAGAACACTGCACATGATATTTGGAAGGCTCTTTAGGACTTCTTCCAGAATATGAATGAGAAACAGTTGTTGGTATTGAGAGAGAAGCTCAAGAACACCAAGATGTTGGATGGTGAAGGTGTGGCTTCCTATCTGGTGAGGATTTTTCAAGTTCGTGATGAGACCATTGTCATTAGAGATAACATTCCAGATTCTGAGTTACTGAGGACTACTTTGAAGGGCTTCATCGAGGAATGGAAGCCATTTAACAATGGGATAGTTTCTCAAGATAAACTGCCAGATTGGAATAGGTTATGGGAGGACTTTATCCAAGAGGAATTGCGGGACGAGGATCTTTGTAAGAAGTCTATTGAAGAGAACGTGGCTCTTGCAGGATAGATGAAGGGAAAAGTGAAGGACTTGAGTAAGGTGAAATGTTACACGTGGCGAGCATGGTCATTTTGCGAGCAAGTGTTCATCATGGAAGAAGGGAGACAATGAGAAGAAGAAGGAGATAACAATGGTTGCTACATAGTTAGCTAAGCTAGATGACTTCTCAAGAAGGTTTGAGGAATACTTTGCTCTGGTTTCTTATTTCTTCAAGCGTACCATTAATGAGGGTGCATGGTTCATTGATAGCAGAGCGTCGAAGCATATGACAGATTCTATAATGTTCCTAATTAGGAAAAACAGTGATATGCAAAGAAAAATAGTATATGCAACACAAAAATTCAGAAAATTCCTTGAACACCCATAAAAACTCCAGAAATGTCATCTAGCTGAGCCATTTTATTAAATAATTGGAGCAAGAGTACAACGGTATGGAAGGAGTGCACCTGGGCTTCCCTCAATGGCAAGCTTGACAAGACCCAGGTGATAAAATAGAATGCCTAGATGAGAGAATGAGCTGCTCCAATGATGCCCTGTGCTGTCCCAGAAAAGCTAAAACTGGACTATTTGTTGGAAAGAAACTGTTGGAAGACACACCTCCGGTGCTCAGAAAATTCTGTAAAATTAGCCCCAAGCTCCTCCCAAATAACACAACAAAACCCAAAAAGGTTTTGGTCTAGTTCTGACTCTGGAAATTCAGCCCTAATTACCATGTCCTCCTCCAATGGCTGGGAAATGTGGCTTGTTGCAAACTCCCTGAAAGCCCTCCAATCACTCCCAAAATGCTGAGTCTCAATACACCAAAGTTCTACTTATTTCTTTGGGCAAAACCCAGCTCCAAAACACTTCCCTTAAACTCCCACGCGTGCCCAAGAAATGGCTATTGTGCAGGGCCTGGATGCACAAATTCATATTGCTTTCAATCAGCAACCTCCTACCCCAAAACTCATCAATTAGCCTATTCCTCTCCTGAAGCTCCTATGCCAAATTTTTCCTAGCAAACACCACCCGAAAGATAGTTGAAATGAGCAAGCGTGATCCCCTTGTGCGTCCTCCTGGAATACACACTAGCTGAGAGAAAGGCTGTGTGTGTCGCTTTGTATCCCTCTAAACTCTCCTCCAACATGGTACAATCTGACCTCCCTAGGTTGGCACTCAAAGTCCACCGAAAGAAGGGTGAGCTCTCCCCTTGGAGAACTCGGTGCTAAACAAAAATGTAACCAGCTAAGCAGCTCGAGCGAAAATATAAATTATGATTGGCAAAATACCACAAAAGTGGTTGAGCTTCTTCTATTTATAATTTGTGAGTTGCTTTTCCCATGTGGGTTCCTCCAACAAGATTTTTGATCCCCCTTCCTTGGAAATTCGAATTCCCTCCTAGGCAAGTCCGTTTTACCAATGCGTGTGTCCCCCACGCTCCACTAGCAAAAAGATTTCTGCCTCCCCTTTTTCCTAAGTCCTCCAAAAATTCGTGGGTCCCATAGTCACAAAATGCCAAAATTGTGGAAATAAACTTAAGGTAAATTATTTTAGGAAGGGACATTATAGTCTTCCCCTCCCAAATGTTGCTTGTCCCTAAGCAACTTCAGCGTTGGATGCTCAAGTATGTGCTCACCCTCCCAAGTGGCATCCTCATCCGGTAAGCTCCTCCAACATACTAAGTACTCCCTGATGGTTCCGCTCCTCAACTTCCTCTCCCTAGTCTCCAAAATGGCTTATGTTTCCATAACCAGATGCCCCTCATCATCGAGTGGTGGCAACTCCGTAGCTGCTATCACCTGCTGCCCTAACACCTTCTTGAGGCATGAGACATGAAAGACATTATGCATCTTGCTCCTTGGTGGAAGTTCCAACTCATAGGCCACCTCGCCAACTATCCTAGTCACCCTATACAACCCATAGAAACATGGCTATAGATTCTCGGCCCTCGTTTGTTTCAATGTAGATTGACGATATGGTTGTAGCCACAGGAAGACCAAGTCCCCCTCCTCAAACTGTATCTCAATCTTGTGCCTATCCACATACATCTTCTGCTGATTTTGGACTATCAATAAGTTACCCTTGAGAGTCTTGAGGATATCTTGGCTCTCTTGGATCCAATATTTGGCCTTTGGGGCTCGACTGTCTCCAAAAACAATGTCAGCAAAAGATAAAGCATCATAACCATACAAGGCATGGAAAGGTGATACACCAATGGGCATGTGGTGGGTGGTGTTGTAGCAGTACTTCCCTAAATGCAACCACCGAATCTGTGCTTTCTATTGCCTGGTCACATAGTTCCGTAGATAGCCCTCCAACCATTTGTTGTCCCTCTTAGTTGGATCGTCCGTCTGTGGGTGGTAGCTAGTGCTGGGGGTGAGCTCAATGCCCACTAATCTGAAAAGCACCTGCGAGAATGCCCCCATGAACTGAATGTCTCTGTCACTGACTATGGTCTTAGGGAGTCCATGTAAGCGAAAGACCTCCCTGAAGAATAACTCAGCCACTTGTGATGTTGAATACCGTGTTGGAATGGCAAATAAATGAACATATTTGGTCAACCAATCCGCCACCACATAAATACAATCATTGCCTTGCATCGTAGGGAGCCTTGTGATAAAATCAATGGATATAGTCTCCCACTTCCCGTCAGGGATGGGAAGTGGCTGCAACAACCTAGCTGGATGGGTCAACCTCCCCTTATTCCTTTGGAAAGCCTCACACTCCTGCACATATCTCAATACATCCCCCTTGAGGCCTTTCCATGTCAAACACTTTCTGACTGTCATGTATGTCTTTCGGAACCCCTGGTGCCTGGATAATGGAGAGTCATGAGCTGCATGTAGAATCCTCTCCGTCAACTGTGAACCCGACACCAAAATTTTGCGCCCTTTGTAGTATATGACGTCAACCATCACCCTGTAATGCTCATCAGTGTGAGTACACTCCAGAATCTCACATGTTTGCCGATCTTTGGAGTACTCCACTAACAACTGCACCTTCCAATCATGGCAAATGCTCATGAGTGAATGTGTCGTGGGCCTCCTGGATAATGCATTTGTTACCACATTGTGTTTTCCCTTGACATACTAAATATTAAAGTTGGGCCTGCACCTTGCTGACGCACCTTTGCTTCCTATCACTGAGGCCCTGCGGCCCCATAAAATGGCAAAGACTATTGTGATCAGTCTTCACTTGAAATTTGTTTCCCACAAGATACTGCTGGAATTTGGCCAACACATGCATGATGGCCAACATCTCCTTGTCGTAAATAGAATACGACCTCTCATGCAGAAGGAGCTTCTGGCTCTCTAAAGCGATGGCGTGTCCCTCTTGAGATAAAACTGCACCAAACCCCTCACCTGATGCATCGCACTCCAAGGTGAACCACTGAGTGAAATCTAGGAAGGCCAAAACTGGGCAACTACTCATCGCCTCCTTGAGGCGATCAAATGTTGACTGTGCTCTATCTGTCCATGCAAAAGCCCCCTTCTTTGTCAGATCTGTGAGGGGCGCTGCTAACTGTGAGAAGCCCTTTACAAACTTCCTATAATAGGTGCATATGCCTACAAATCCCCTCAACTCAGTCACATTCTTAAGCACTGACCAATCCCGGATGCCCCTGATCTTCTCCTCATGCACCCTCACTCCATCTATGGCAATAATGTGTCCCAAGTGTAGCATCTCTATCAGCCCAAACTCACACTTGGACAACTTGGCGTAAAACTGCTGCTTCTCTAAAATGAGCAACACCACCCCTAGGTGCTACAAATGCTCCTCCCATGTCCGACTGTAAATCGAAATGTCATCGAAGAACACCAATACAAACTTCCGCAACTCCCCATGGAATACATGATTCATGCATGGCTGAAAAGTGGCAGGTGCGTTGGTCAGCCCAAAGGGCATGACCAAAAACTCAAAATGCCCATAGTGGCACCTGAAAGCTGTCTTGGGGATGTTCTGATCCCTCACCCTGATCTGGTGGTACCCTAAGCGCAAGTCTATCTTAAAGAAGTAATTTGCTGCTCTAAGCTCATCCATCAACTCATTAATGTGCAGAATGGGGTAGCGGTTCTTCAAAGTCTTCTTGTTGAATGCTCTATAATCAATGCACATGCACAAAGTCCTATCCTTCTTCTTCACCAGAAAAACTGATGAAGTGAAGGGACTAGAGCTCGGCCTAATGTGCCCCAACACCAACAACTCCTTAATGACACGCTCAATCTCATCCTTGTAGGTCTTGGGATGTTTATAAGGAGTGGTGATAACTGCATGTACCTCGGGCTCCAACTCAATCGTGTGCTCAAATCCTTTTTCAGGTGGCTGCCCTAGTGGTATGTCCCTAAACACTATCGAGTGCCTGTCCAAAATGGCCTGTATGTCGTGGTGTGGTGGCTTGGGTTGTCTCCCAACCTCCGAAATCCTCAACTCCACCGCCAATGCTATGTCCCCATGCCTCAAGTCAACATCAATCCTGTGCACTGAAAATGTTTGTGGAGGATATGAATGCATACCCTGAAGAACCACTTGCTTGCCATCCGACCCGGTGAACTCCATCTCTAGTTTCCTCCAATCAGTGGTGACCCGACCAAGGGAGTAGAGCCACTGGACACCCATCACCACGTTGATGTCTGACACATCCACGACAATGAAATGATCTATGGCCGTGTAGTTCCCGATGGTCACTGTCAAAGCAAGAACATATCAGGTACACTGCATATTCTTGCCCCCTGACACTAGAACTGAGAACCCCTCGAACACCTCCGTAGTGATGCCCACCTCTGTACCATCTGGGCATCAATGAAATTGTGGGTCGCCCCACTGTCTACCAAGACTGAGACACACTGTCCCAGCATTGTGCCTTTGATCGTCGGGTTCAAAAATTTGGGAATCCCATGCAAAGAAGTGAAGACTCGCCTAGATGGCGCGAAAGGTGCTCCCCTAGGTGGTGGTGGTGGTCCCCTCTTTGCTTGAGTCTTGTTGTCTCTCTCGCTCATCTCCAACTCCACATCATCCTCCTAGTCGCTATCTGAGAAGATCTCAATGTAGTGGGCCTTGCCCGTTGTTCATCTATGGCCTAGTTCCCACAGCTCCCAACAAGTAATAGTTTCCTCCTCCGAAGGTCTCTCCTAGTCTCCTCATCTAATTGCCCACACCCCTGGGCTGCTCGCTATGGTGGGGACCTCATGTCATTCCCCTTCTATGGATAGGGAGCTCGTGATGGTATGGGTGCTCTAGTCTTGGGGATTGCCCCTTGCAAATCCCTGGCACAAGTCACAACCTCCTACGAAGTAGTGGGTTTGTGGGACTTCACTAGTCCACGCAATGGTTCCAACAACCCCTCTATAAATTTGTACACCCTCCTGGCTTCGAACAAATCTGGCACCATGACAGAGACTCTCAAAAACTCTGATATGTACTGCTTTGGGTGGCCAGTCTGCCTAAGCTGGGCCAACCCCCTGAAGTGAGCCTCCGGGTCCCTCCTATCAAAACGTTCCCCCACTCTCCGTGTGAAGTCCTCATAAGAGGCCACCTTGGCATGCCCTAGTGTGGACAAGCCTGAAACCACCAGTTGTGTGCCTCCCCCTCCAAATGTAAGGTAGCCATTTTGATGGCTTCCACCTCTGTCATCCGATTAAGCTGGAAACAGGTATCCAACTTCTCCACCCAAGCTTGAGTTGTGCACTTGGTAGATCCATCATACATGGGAAAATACATCCTCCCAATGGTATGCTGCAATTCTAAACTTTGTGTGCTCGATCACCCACTGTACCTTCCCTTCTCATTCTGTTTGAGCTGGCAATAATCTCTGAAGGACAAGGCTGCCTTGAAATCTTCCCCCATGGATTGCCACTCCCTGAAATAATCTCCAATGGGCATCTTATCATACAACCTACCTTGCTCACTAGGTGTTGGTGCTAGGAAAGTAGGCAGTGTGGTCCTGGTTGGTTCACTGAAAGCTGGTGGATGAGTGGCTAGTGATGGGTTGTCGTACTATTGTGAGGCCCCTCAAGTGTCTCCAAATAGCAACTCAGGATGGATGCTCTTGTCCCTATTCTGTTGCTTGATCTCCTCCAACATCTTCTTCTATCTCTTGGCTAAATCATTTAGGGCCTTCAAGAGGTTATCAAATGCTGCTTCCTCCTTACTCTTTGGCTCCCCCATATTTGTTACTACTACTACCTTCCCACGTGCCTCAGTATCAGGTGTAATCTCCAACTCCCTCTCCCTGCTCTGGTACCTTTGCCTTTGATAAGTAACGTTTTGCCTATCCTCCTCGTTTATAGGAAAGTTCTCCACCGGCTGAGCCAAGATCAAAGCTCTAATACCACTGTAATGTTCCTAATTAGGAAAAACAGTGATATGCAAAGCAAAATAGTACATGCAACACAAAAAATCAGAAAAGTCAGTGAACACCCATAAAACTATAGAAATGTCATCGAGTTGAGCCATTTTATTAAATAATTGGAGCAAGCGTACAATGGTATGGAAGGAGTGCACTTGGGCTTGCCTCAATGGCAAGCTTGACAAGGCCCAGGTGATAAAATAGAATGCCCAAATGAGAGAATGAGCTACACCAGTGATGCCCTGTGTTGCCCCAGAAAACCGCATTGTCTACTGGAAAGATACTGCTGGAAAACCTGCCTTCGGTGCTCAAAAAATTCTATAAAATTAGCCCGAAGCTCCTCTCAAATAACCTGCCAAAACCCATAAAGGGTTTGTTCTGGTTCTGACCTTGGATATTCGGCCCCAATTACCACATCCTCCTGTAATGGCTGGGAAATACGGCCTGCCTGCAAATTCCCTGAAAAATCCCTCCAATCACTCCCAAAATGCTGAGTCTCACTACGCCAAATTCTCCTTATTTCTTCCAGCAAAACCCAGCTCCAAAACACTTCCCTCAAACTCCCATGTTTGCCTAGGAAATGGGTAATGCGCAGGCCTTGTATGCACAAATTTGTACTGCCTTCAATCAGCAACCTCCTGCCCCAAAGCTCATCAATTAGTTTGTTCTTCCCCTAAAGCTCCTATGCCAAATTTCTCCTGACGAACACCACCCGGAAGATGCCTGAAATGAGCAAGAGTGAACCCCTCTTGCATCCTCCTGGAATATGCATTGCCTAAGAGAAAGGTTGTGTGTGTAGCTCTGAATCCCTCCAAACTCTCCTCCAACTTGGTACAATCTAACTTCCCTAGGGTGGCACTCGTAGTCCACCGAAAGAAGGGTGAGCTCTCCCCTTGGAAAACTTAGTGCTAAACAACAATGTAACCCAGCTAAGCAACTCGAGCAACAATAGAAATTATGATTGGCAAAAGACCACAAAAGTGGCTGAGCTTCTTCTATTTATAATTTGTGAGTTGCCTTTCCCATGTGGGTCCCTCCAACAAGATTTTCGATTCCCCTTCCTTGGCAGTTCAAATTTCCTCCTCGGTAAGTGCGTTTTACCAATGCGTGTGGTCCGCACGCTCCACTAGCAAAAATATTTCGATCTCTCCTTTCTCCTAAGTCTTTCTCCAAAAATTCATGGGTCCCATAGTCACAAAATTGCCAAAATTGTGGAAATAAACTTAAGGTAACTTATTTTACTAAGGGACATTACAGGTTCACGGGAAGTTTTTGAGACTCTAACGGAATGGGACTTGGAGTTGCACGTGAAAGTTGGCAATGAGATTCATAAGACTATCAGAGGGTCAGGTGTTGTGCCATTTAGGATGGAGTCAGGTGGGCTGCTAAGACTTCAAGAAGTACTATGGGTACCATAGCTTAAGTGCAATATGTTGTTTGTCTTAGTGATCGAGGCGAAGGAATTTCAAGTGATATTCCAAGATGGGAAAGTGATACTCAGGCCTAAAGGTTCTAACTTTGTTGGAGCAGTCATTGGAGTTATAGAGAGTGGTCTATATAGGTTGACAGACAAGCCTATAGATCAAGGGAGGAAGCAAGTTCCTGAGATTTGGGAGGAATCAAGTTTGAGAGGGAGTTTGTAGGTTGAGAGGGAGAATCTGTTGAACTTTTTCCTTGGCACTTCAGAATCAGGTTTGTCTAAAACATGATCACAAACACACTAAAATGCCACAACAATAAGCACTTTGCAGAACGGAGAATGTACAACAATGAATCAACAAAGTACACAAGAATTTTTGCAACCCAAAACTTGCTTGTATTACAATTTTAATACAACAAACACAGGGCTCTCGTGCTAGGGATCATGGTCCTTACAATTAACCCTGATACAAGGAAAACTAGGGCTTGATGTCAACAACAATTGACTATCAATCTGCCCCAGAACAAGAACAAACTTGACTTACTTGCTGAAGAAGCGCTTACACTTGTCCTTTAAGTCCACTTGCCTTCAACACCTGGCATGTCCTTTGGCACCTATACCTGCAGAGAATATGCTGCTTCAATACCTCTGCCCTAGTTGCTCATAAGGTCCTTTGCTGCTCCAGATTCTCTTGCACACTTCAGCTCTACTACTCAACCTTCTTACAGTGACAATGCTCCTCTAATGTCACTGTTCATAGGCCCAAATATCAGTTGCCTTCACATAGTGGTTTGCAACTTCAAATGCAATGTTCATAAGGTCTTCAAATGTCTGCCCTCACACAATAACTCAACTAATGCAAGGTCACTGTACTTAGGGCACAAAATATGTTGTTCAAATCCTCTTGTTGAACAAACTTTAATCCAATCAAACCCTACAATCATCAACATAGAAAACATTGCCACATACCTTCTTCAATGCCTTTGTTCAACCATGAAAAATATCGGCCCTGTGCACCTAAATGTATGAGGTTTCTCGGCCTAGTTTTAGACTGCTGCGGCCACCTTAGGTTATGCTAACTTTTGCGGCCACGTCAGGCCAGTATTTTTGCGATCACCTCACTTGTTTGGCCCTTAAAATCCTGTGCATATACCTGATTAAGCTTGACCCTTACTCCAACTGTTCCACAGGCCTAACGACCTCAAAGACAAGGGTCTCAACCCTCCTTCACAACACAAAAAATTACTTGGCCTGTTCACAAAGATGAATCACAAATTTATGCCCATAACCATGCCAAAAACCAACTTGACCAGCAATCCAAAACTCGGCCTATACTAGAACACAAGAAAGAGAGCATTCATCCTTCTTCCTTCAACTCCAGATCGACTCCTTAAATATATGCGGTCACTCAGGATCTTGTCTTCACATTAGAATGATTGCCATGGATGTGCCAAATGAGCTCAATTTTACTTCTACTTATAGTGTTCTTAGTGGAGTCAATTTGCCACCAAGGGTCACCACTTTAACCCAAGCTGACCTGAGCCTACATGCTCAAACACCATTAACTTTAGAAATAAAATTTCTTTCATTGACTTTCGCCCTCTCCATTGTAGTCATAGGTGCCCTTTAGCTCATCAAAGGTGCCCCTCATGCATCCAATAGAATAAACAATAATTTTCACTTGGGTCTTCCGCCCACAACTTTGGGTACAAAGCCCACTTCTTGGGTACATTGCCCACAAAACCATATTTATGTGGGTCAATTCCTCACAAACCTGGTACCCCTGGGGTTGTGGGAGTACCTCACATAGCAACTTATCTTATGTTCAATATCAACCCAAGAAGGAGCCACAAACCTTAAGGATTTATCTGTAGCAAGAGAAGATCTTGCTTCAAGTAGACTGAACATTTGTTCTAGAGGAAGCTGGACTGTTATTGGTTAAGGATGCATTTGTTTTTCTGTTGGCTAGAAGGTCCATCCGCAACCTAGAAGAAGGCTTCTCCATGTATTTTTCTGTGTATTTACAGGGGCTGCAGCTAGAGAGGGGTTTCTGTGCATTGGACTGAGAAATTAAGGCAGCTGCAGGGCCTAATTAGGGTTGGCCACAAGCTGCCCTAGCCCTAGGAACAGGGCCGAAACTGACCCAGGTAGGCTGTCACTTAAGGAGGCAGAAATGTCTGTTTAAGGTGTTTTCTATGGAGGGCCGAGTACCCTAGTTTGAATAGAAGTTGCTGTTCAATGGTGGCTGTGCTTGTGACAAGTTGAATCTGCTGGTGTGAGGGCTGATGTGTCAAGTAGAGAGTTGCTGATTTGAAGCATTGAAGTCTGTCCATGAATGCTTGATTGGGCAGCATTGCTTCAGGGCTAGTATACATTGAATAGGTGGGCTGATTCACTGTGAGAGGCAGACTTATGTTGGAGCTGATGGATGCAAGGTCTTTGAAGTTTGGAGCAGCAAAGACCCTTGTGAGTAGCTGAGTGTAGAGGCATTGAAGGTGCAATATTTCTGTGAGAAAGGTGGCAAAGGATCTGCTAGGTACACCAAGGACAAGAGGACTAAGAGGGTTGTAAGTGAAGGTCATCTATAGCAAGTAAGTTAGTGATTTGTTTCTTGTTGTTTGGGCAGATTGACAGTCAGGCTTTGTTGACTTCAAGCCCTAGTTTTTCCTTGTATAAGGGCTTTGTAAGGGCCATGATCCCCGGTACGGGAGCCCTATGTTTGTTTTATTAAAGTTGTAATAAAAACAAGTTTTGGGTCTGCAAAATTATTGTGTACTTTGTTGATTCACTACTGTTACATTTCCGCTGTGCAAAGTGCTTGAAGTTGTGTGTATTTCACTGTGTTTATGATTGTGATTAGACATAGACCCTATTCTGAGGTACCAGGAAAAAATGAACACCCAGGAGATGGGGTTTGTTGGGAATATCGTGTGTTCTATGTGCTGAATGTGTTTGTCTTCTGATTTGTTTATTTCCACTGTGCATGCCAAGTTAGAAAACTTAGTGTATTTGTAATTTAAGTTCCAGAACAACAATTATTTATATTTCTGGTTGCACACTTAGAAAATTACAAATCAGTTAGTGGGTTTTAAGGGAAACTGACATATATATTATATATATATCTATCTATATATATATATATATATATATATATATAGATATATATATATATCAGTGTGGAAAAAGTCGGGAATAAATCCCGATTAAATCCCGATTTTTTTATTTTTTGCTGGCCGTTTAATTTTGCCGACTTTTTGCCGACTTTTTCGAAAAAACTCCCGACTTTAACGACTTTTTCAACTTTTGGACCCTTGCCGATTTAATCCCGACTTCGACTTTTTCCACATTGATATATATATATATATATATATATATATATCCTCTGTGTCCTGTTCCAGGGGTCGCCATGTCACGTGTTGAATATTTGTATTTCTGTGTCCTCTGAGTCCTGTTCCAAGGGTTGCCATGTCACGTGTTGGATACTCATATTTCTGTGTCATCCATGTCCCGTGTCATCTTGTCAGGTGAATTAGCTATAAATTTGGTTTTGATCTTCTAATTACTGTTTCATTTTAGGAAATGAAAAATTCTGTCTTATGCAAAGATACTTCTTAATGTAAATTTGATCCAACATATTTTTCTCAAGAAAACATTGTGTCTGCTAAGGTGGTTACCATTGCAAATTTTGGATTTTCTTTTCCATAGATTTTCCATATTTTCTTCACACTGTTAAGCTAACATGCAAATTCTCTGCCTCTTTATCCCATAGTTTGTATATTTTGAAGCTAGAATCAATTTGCAAATCAAGTTTGCTTTCAAGTTTAGACTTTATAGTATAAAAGCTGTGATTTCAGTCGTTTGTGTGACTGCTTGTTCTGCACAATAAATATTGGTGACAACTGTGCAAGACTGAAATAACTATAATTCAGTTGTCTGCTCTGTTCCGGCAGATGCAATTTGTCTATGATTCATGCTAATTACAAGACTTCCTATATGATGATTAGATTCAATCCTTTCTCCCTTACATTCTTCACAGTGTAGTACTGCAATCTTTTATTGCATTTCTGCATGATGTCCCCAATATTATGTATGGACCCTTTCTTTCGAATTTGCATTTACCTATGCTTGGTTTTCTTTGCAGGATCCTATAGCTATAAATATAATACTGGATCCAGGACTTGCATTTGGCACAGGGGAACATCCTACCACTAGGCTATGTCTCTTGTTCCTACAAGAATTTGTAAAAGGTGGGGAGCGTGTGTTAGATTATGGAACTGGATCTGGTATTCTTGGGATTGCAGCATTAAAGGTGAGAATTCTTCTCATTAAGTCTTATTTTTAATTTTATTTTTTCTTGCGTTGACTAAAATTCTGCCTTGAGGCTTTCTTCTTGATTGATGTCTGAGCTACATTTGCTGTATGTAAATGTTCTTTTCAGATATATTTCTAAGCACCAAGGTATTTTGCTTGTGGCATATTTAATTGTTTGATAAAAATGCTATTTCCGGCGTTCTACAAAGGACTTTTTATGAGCGTTCCTTGTGGTTGTGAATTCTCTCTGATCACAAAATCTTCGTAACTCAATTATAGTCTACATAAATTTGTGCTTTGGGTTAAATTTCCTTCAGCATCAAGATCAATTTCATCCTTGTTGTCGCACAAAGTGTCCAGGCACCGTGACAACGCTCAGAGTAAGGGATGCCACTCTAATCCTTACTAACTTTGTTTAGACTCTCTCCTAGACAAGTCAAGGGGGTAGTCCCTAGGGGTAAATGAATGAAGAAAACCTGTGGAACACAAGCTCTAGGAGACTTAAGGCTGAATACTTAATGAAAATGAGACAACTTTTGATGATGAATAAGACACAACCACAAGATAGAAATGATTCTTTTAGACTAGTGCCTTAGATGTTCAATTAACCCCCAACCTACTTGAAGAAACACAATCAAGCTATTCAGAAAAAACAACGATCTTAAGATGCAAGTATAGCAATTAAATTCTGAAAGATCTAAGTACCATGAAGAAACATGAAATTCAAATGCTAAGCAATTCACAATCCTAGAATTTAAATGATTTTTCTTTAATGACCCAGATTTAAAAAAAAAAAATATCAATTTTCCTATAGTCAATCTTTAGATATGATTTTCAGTGATTATTAAGCGTGTTTGACTATAGAGAAATGAAAATATCAACACCACACAATTTTCCTTTTAAATTTTACCTTTAACACAAAAAGACACCAAGAAGGAACTTTAGATTAACAATTTAATTATTCCTTAGGCAAATTTAATGTGTTAAGCTTATGAAGCAAATTTAATGTGGTAAATGATCAATTAAATCTTTTAATGTGACAAATGTAAAAAAATAAGAAAGACTTAATGAACTGAATGTTTAATGGGCCAAAGGCCACATAAAAATTTAAATTTTTTAATGTGAAAGAGCAAAGTCCTCTTTCGATTTAAATCTCTAGGAATATCAAAGTCACATAAAAAAATGATTTTTTTATATATATATTTTTTTAGTTTTTAGTTTTTAAATGTTTAGAACTAGATCACCGGATTCGCCCTAAAGGGGTCTCGAATCGCGAATCCGTCGAATCCGACACGATTCGGTACGGATTCGTGTCTTTTTTGAATGACACGTCGTGTCATGGCACGTGTTAGAAAACTGGAATCATGTCGCAATTTTTAGAAACGAGTCCTGTTTCCAGGACTCGCTAAGCCTCATGCGCGGGTTAAAAGCGGGTGTTTGCAGGTGTTTTCAAGTGAGATTGCGCTGTAGGAGACCTGAGAGCAGAGCTGAGAGCCACACATTAGACCTGAGAGCCACCGTTCATCGTGGCATTGTCCACAGTCCACCACTACAGTCTACCAAGTAAGTTCATTCACGAATCACTGTTTAATGTTTAATATTTATGTATTCAACAGGTCGGGGTTACAACTTACGGACCACGGTGTATCATTCAACGCCGAACGGGTTACAAGTTTCCGCAATAAGTTATAACGCTCAGCAATCCTCTACTTTAAGTTTTAAGTTTTTAACATATGAGCCCTCACACAAGCAGTCTCGACTCTCAACTTGTCAGTTGTCACAAACACAGCCACCCTTGTATCACTGAAAGGCCCGTAGGGGAGGCATATTTTTTTCCTCTAGCAACCTGTCATAATGATGCCAATCAATAAGCTAGGAGTATGTGGTGGACTGTGAAGGTAACAAGAGGCTTGAACTCTATAAAACGAAGTCGGTTTTCTGGAAGCAACAGATACTATCATAGCTGGAAGTCTATGATCATGACTGTAATGGCTCGCTACATTACTGTGTAAATACAACTGGAACTCACATCTTTGACTGTAATGATTCGCATATTTTGTTCTGAGATTTGTATTGGAGACTCACTCTTATAGTTCACTATGGATTGTCCTATTTATAAATTTAATCGTGGCTCTATGGATTTCTCTATACACCGGTGGTCATATTACAGTGACCATATTATTGGCATAATTCTGTGCATCAAATTTCCTCACTATGCCTCACTCTTGGCATTGCTATGATACCCTTGTAGTGTAATACATGTAAAGTGGACAGAAACTCAGAAGATGAGTTGTAAACTTGTAAACTTGTAATTAGGATAGCAACAGTAAACTGAATAGTGTTAGTATAGTGGTTCATTAAGTATTTGCAATCAGGAATTATAGTGTGGATTATTGGGTGAAGAACCCTACTGTTTCGTAGGGCAGACAACCCTAGTTTATTCAAGTTCTGTTCAAGGATTGTTCACTGTTGAAATTTTTATATATTCATTGCATTCCAAATGGAAGCCACTGTTATATAAATGAATGTATGCGTTCTATTGTGAATCACATCTTTTGTTCTCACTCTCGGGTACTCGGCCCTCCATAAAAGACATCTATATCAGCCTTTTATGCCTCTTTGAGGGACTCAGCCTACTTGGGTGAGCTTCGGCCTTGTTCATAGCACTGGGGCAGTCAGCGGCCAGCCCTAATTAGGCCTTGCAGCTGCCTTACTTCCACAGAACAGAACACTCCAAACCCTTTTCTCACTATTGCCACTTGTTATGATGTTATCTCACAGAAAAAACTCAGAGTAGCCTTTCTCTTAGCTGCAGATGTGTCCTTCAGCTAGCAAATGCACAGATTACTCCTTCCTTAACCACCAACCAGCTCAACGTATCTAGAACAGAGACCGAGTCCTCTTAGAAGTTAGAAGTAATCTTCTTCCTTGCTACAGTTGTTTCACTAGGATCTATGGCTCCTTGGGTTAATGACAAATATTGTACACAAGAATCACAACGATTGACTTCACCAGTGGGGCTACTTCATCTAGGTTGGAAGGTCATCCCCTTCTCATCCATAGCACACTCCCACAGTGCTTCCTCTTGTTAGCTCTAAGAAAATGTAACAACATCAATTCTACCCAAGTTGAAGGCTAAAAAACCAGCTCAACCTATTTAAAATCCATGCAAAAGAAACTCTTTGAAAGATGAAAAGATGAACAAGTTACAATTTTTTTACAGCAGTTTGTTCATTTTTTTGCATTTTTAAATTTTTGACAGCAGTTTGTTCATTTTTTTTACAGTTTGTCGTTGAGGTAACACCGTGGTCCTTAACAGTGTTCATGGCTCAATCAAAGGCCGCAGTTAGGGGGCAAAGGAAGGGCAAGAATGTCATGGGTAGAGATGCCCTTCCTCCCCCAATATCATCAGAGTCTGCTGCAAGTAATGTTGAGGGAAGAGGACTTAAAGACAATGATAAATATCCATTGTGGAAATATGTCACAAGAGAGGATGGGCCAAACAACAAGGGAAAGGGAGGAGGCAATGTGCAA
>APFE030008043.1:59407-88895 GCA_000404065.3 Pinus taeda | reverse complement strand
CATAGGGTGTGAACCCTGTGGAGGTCTTCCATGTGGTGTTGTAGGCCCAGGTGGCCTCAACCAATTGAGCTGCCCAATCTTTCTTGAAATTCAAGCAGGATTGGAAGTGATAAAGTGAGTCATCCAAGAGTGGTCAAGATTGTTAGATCAGTTCCTCCTTACGCTCACATCCCTCCAGGAAGATCCAACACTACAACAAGTAGAGACAGAAGCACGGGAGTTGCAGCAGACTTATGACATGGTCCAGGGGACTGCACATACGGTCATCATCACGCAGCGGTTGGCCAAAATGAGGGAGACCCACATTCTCAAGGCACGCGTTGACGCCACTCGGAAAAAGGAAGAAATGCTTAAAGAACACATCCAGCCTTGGCTTGATAAGGCCTTCATGGTCTCCACCACCATCGAGGGAAATTTAGCACACATGCAGGCAGTCTATGAAACTAGACAAGCAACTGAACTGAACACGGATACATCGGTGGCTCGCGTTCAACAGGTACAGACGATGGCAGAAGACTTTGTTGCAAGTGTAAGCAAAGCATAGAAGTTTTTGGATGATCTCCGCGTCAATTGACTCGAGACGAGTCAAGATGATTGTGTTGGGGGCCTGTTGGGTAGCGAATGCCTCGCATAATGGTTTTGGGGCCCAAAGCCCACAATTTTGGGTAGTAGCATGGAAAAAGTTCCGCGAAGTGCGCGGAGCGTGAAATGTAATAGATTGAGTCAAAGGGTTGTCTGCCCAAAAATAATGTAAAAAAATAGAAAGTGAGTCAGCCTACCCATGGTCCACGACAATGGGAATGTATAAATAGAGCAAGGTTCTAAGGTTAGAAGGCAGTTTTTGGTTTTGATCTAGAATGTAATGGGTTTATAAAGAAAGAAGTTTCTCAGCGTCTGTAAGTCCAAGTCAAGGGTGTTGGTAGATAGATAGAGGCTCTGTAGCTGAGTGCGGAGAGGCCTGAAAGAGTCTGCAGCTATGTGCGCAGACCCCTGTAGCTGTGTGCACAGGGTAGCAAGCGTATTGTATTGAAACGAAGATGTTAATAAAGATAAATCAGTTCTAAACTACTACGTTGATTCTGAATTATTGTGGATCTGTTCTTATTCTGAGTTTCTACGTCGATTAGATGAATTTAAGCCTGTTTTTATGAATCATGATAACGCGCACTGGGTATTATTGTTAAATGTTTGCTTAAAGACCGTATGAAGTAGAGTATATCTATAATAAACTCGTTAATAACAAAGCGCATAAGTGCAGATCTATGTAAATTTTGATAACAGCACAGAGTAGCGCAAAGGCAGAGAACAGTTCACAATCCCATCTAGACCACATCAAGACATCCCAAGGCTACGGAAACCTGGTTCCAGCACCCTCCCTTACTACGTTGGGTGAGATTTCAGTCTGTGCCCTGCGGACTGTTGGTGAAAGGGCCGGTAGTGCGCGATTTGTTTGGCTCAATAACTCTTCCGAACCTGTGTTAGGCCCCAATAAGCCAACAGTCAGCAATGCACTGAGCGGCTGCTTGCTGAATCTCCTGTACACGTTGTTCTGAGAATACAGTGTCGAAATTACTTCCCTGGATCTGTTCCTGCATCCCCTGCATTTGACCGAGCTTGCCTTCAATTTTTATTGTAATGATGAAGGCCTTGCCAATCCAAGGCTGGACATGCGCCTTCAGAACTGATTCTTGGTGTCGTGCAATGTCCACTTGCTCTTTCAGCACTTTGGCCTATTGCATTTGCACAAGCCTCTGAGTGAGGGCCACCGTCTACACGGTCTCTTTGACGCTATTGTACTGGTGCTGGAGCTCATGCACCTCTATTTCTAAGCGTTGGATGTTAGGGTCCTCCTACAGATTAATGAGGACCTCAAATGGCTCCTCCAACATTCTGGTGCAGTGCCTTACTGCACTGATGATCTCTTCCATCCCCGATGTAATAGCATGGGCACATTGTTCTCTTACCTCTAGAGGGGTGGATGGTTGTGCCTTCATCGCAACTCTACTATCTGAAGGTTCAGCTCCAGCTGAACCTTAGTCATTTCTTCTCGTGCCTCACGCACCCCTGTTGCTATTTTGTGGATGAGCGCTTCTGTTGGTGCATTTGCTGGGATGGAAAGCTCAGGGACCTTCTGAAAGGCTTCTTCCAGTACCTGTACCATCTTCCTGTTATGCGACACCATTTTGTGGCATTGCATGCTCAACTGTTCCATGTTCATCTTTTTCTTTCTCAGCACTTGCAGCACACGACTTTCCCTAGCCCACGGTTCTATAGTAATCCCATCCTACAAAAAATATAGTGTCTCCTGCAGGAGTGCAACCATTTTGATCCTAATACTTTTCAGTTTGCTAATCGTAGTCCTTTCGGCCTCATTTGTTGTAACCAGTGCCCCTTCTGGTAGCAGTATTGTGTTTGTTGTACGAGCGCGCAGCATCTTCTCTGTTGTAGTTGTCCCTACTGCGAGGCTGGTTGAAAGGGTACCATCCTCAGGAGTGCACACATGCAACTCCTGAAGCTGTGCTCTGAGGGCCCCCAACACAATCTGATTCTCTTACATGAAGTTCTCGAGGGCCTCGGAGGTGAAGTCACGCACCGTCTTGCCGATGTCGTGCAGACCACATTCAGTGAGGGTGATCGGGTCGGTAGACAACTTTGATGCCTTGACCTTCTTGCGTGACGCTCGTCTGCTCATTCGTGCACTGGCACTTTAGTTGTGTTGACGTAGGTTGTGGGTTCGTGTTGCCCTCCTCTTCCTCTGTTTCCATTTGCTTTTCCCGCCGATGTGAAGGCGACTCCTAGCCCTTGTGCACCTTCTTGGCTGCCTCCTCTACTGTTGCTGCTGCTGCTTCTTGCCTTCTCTTCTCTTGATAATCGTAGATTCCTATTCTCCTGCGCCACAAACTCATGAATATTCCTATCCAACCAATACTCAATTCCTTTCTTAGTTGGATTGCAGTGATACGACATCAGACATCTCTATGTAGAACTTGGTCCCGGCAGTAGAACCATTTGTTGGCTTGTTGGATCCTGACCTAGGTTCATAGTTATTTAGCCAAACAAATCCCTATACTACTGGCCCTTTCAGCAACAGTCCATGGAGCGCGGACTGAGGTCTCACCCGAAATAGTTAGGGGGCGTTCAAACTAGTTTTCCTCACCCTTGATATGCTTGAGAGGTTAAATTGGTCCAACTCTGTGCAGGTTACTTCACGCACTTCCTTTGCCTTAGCACCCTGATATATTCACCTTCGCGCAACCCTAACTAGGGGTTGTGGGGCTTCCTAATTCCCTAAGTCACACCTGAGATATTACTTATCTTCTTACACCAGTTAGTTATCTTCACGTAAATGGATGCCTTATGTTATATTTATTTATACAACACATTCATATGAGGTCGCGCAACAAATAAACAATAAACTTGCAATTCATACCCAATAATACATAAAACAAGAAAAGATACACATAAATATGATATAACTTCTCTTTATTAATGCTTCCAATGGTTATAGGCTCGACCTTCCCTGTGCACTCAGCTGCAGGGGTCCATGAACTCCGTTGTAGACTACTAGGCCTCTACACACTCAACTACAGAGCCTTCTCCTACTCTATGCCCCAGAAACACAACTTACACTTCAACTCAATCCCTTAGACTCATCATGCTTCTATTCCATTCACTGTTTTCTACATTTAGAACCTCGCTCTATTTATACAATCCCATGGTCTACGAACCATGAATAGATCTTCCAAGCCAACATTATATTACAAAAACAAGGGCAGACAACCCTATGACTCTATTATGACTTCGCAGTCCGCGCCCACAATTCGCGGAGTCTTTACAATGGACTTGGTCAAAACTTGGGCTTTAAGCCCTAAAACATGCCTTGGGGGGATTCCACGCCTAACAGACCCCCAACACAAACATCGTGACTCTCCCACGAGTCACTCTGTCAGTGCGGAGATCTTTGCGCAGTGTCCTTCCAACTCTGCTCAAACAACTGCAAGGTCTGTAGCGCATTGAGAGGTTGCTTGTTGAATCTCCTATACACATTGTTCCAAGATCGTGGGGTCAGAACTACTTCCCTGGATCTATTCATGCATCCCCTACATTTGTACGAGCTTGCCTTCAATTGTTTTTGTAATGACGAAGGCCTCATCAATCCAAGGATGAACGCAGGCCTTCAGAACTGCTTCTCTATGTCGTGCAGCGTCCACTTTCTCTTTTAGCGCTTTGGCCTTTTAGTGCGGCGTCCACTTTCCCTTTGACACTGTCGTACTGCTACTGGAGCTCACGCACCTCTATCTCTAAGCGCTGGATGTTAGGGTCCTCCTACAGATTAGTGAGGACCTCAAATGACTCCTCCAACATTCTGGTGTAATCCCTTACTGCACTGCTGATCTCTTCCATCCGTGATGTAATAGCTAGCTAGCATTATTACAAATCCATGTATTACTGGTCCTTTTGGCAACAGTCTGCGGAGCGCGAACTAAGGTCTCACCCGAAGTAGAATGGGGGGTGCTCGAACCAGTTTTTTGCACCCTTGAGATGTCCGAGAGGTTCAATTGGTCCAACTTCATGCAGGTTACTTTGCACACTTCCATAGCCTTCGTACCCTATTATATTTTCCTTCGCATAGCCCTAACCAAGGGCTATGGGGCTTCTACGCTGCTGGAGCAACGCTCTACACAATTTCCCTAAGTCACACCCGAGGTCTTACTTATCTTCTTACACCAGTTAGTTATCTTCGCGTAAATGGATGCCTTATGTTATATTTATTTATAGAGCACATTCATATGAGTCCGCGTAGAAAATAAATAGTAAACTTGCAATTGATACCCAATAATACATAAAACAGGAAAATATACACAGAAATATGATATAACTTCTCTTTATTAATGCTTCCAATGGTTACAAACTCGACCTGCCCTACACACTCAGCTACATGGATTTACAAACTCAGTTGTGGACTACTAGGCCTTTGTGCACTCAGTTGCAGAGCCTTCTCGTACTCTACGCCCAAAAGACACAATTTACACTTCAACTCAATCCCTTAGACTCATTATGCTTCCATTCCATTCACTATTTTCTACACTTAGAGCCTCACTCTATTTATACAATCCCATGGTCCGTAGACCATGGGTAGATCTTCCAAGCCGACATTATTTTACAAAAATAAGGGTGGACAACCCTATGACTCTATTATGACTTCATGCTTCGCGCCCATAATTCACGGAGTCTTTATAATGGACTTGGTCAAAACTTGGGCTTTAAGCCCCAAAACATGCCTTGGGGGATTCCAAACCCAACAACTCTCTTCCTTTTCCTCTTCAAGATCTTGAGGTGGAGATGGAGGTTGGTTATCTAGAGAACTCTTCTAGACCTGAGGTTTATTTCTTGAATCTCCAAAGCATATTAGTAGGGTAAGATGTCTCTCCATTGTAGATTTGTTGTGCTTGCTATTTATTCATGTTCATATTGGGTTGAGCAGGAATCTGAGGTTGCTTGGGTGGAGCAGGATGAGTGAGTTGTGGTTTACGTGGAGGTGGAGGCAATAAAGTAGGAGGTTGGTTGAATTGAGGCCTCCACCCTTGTGATGGGTTATACCTTGGAGGAGGTTGACAATCATATGGTTGAAGTGATTGATTGAGAGGTTGGGGAGGATATTAAGGAGCGTAAGGCTAAGAAGGAGGTATGGACCATGATGGATGAGTGGAAGAGTACCAAGGTGGCAAGGGTGCATTCTAGTTTGGCTGATAATAAGAGTAAAATGCACTTTTCATGCCTTGCTGGTATGGCTGAGGTCCTTGAGGCCTCCTTTTGATTTATAAAGCAGATTTTTTTAGCCCCACCTTCTTCCCCTTGGTATACATCTTTTATATCAAGGAAACAAGGACATTTGTTTGTGGCATGTTTTTCCTCACAAACTAAATAGACCTCTATGAAGGATCCAAATTTAAATAGGAATGCAACAAATTATAGAGATAACCACAAATACAGAGATGCAGTAGAAATAATACTTCATTTCATTAACGTAAAACACTGAAATATGCTTACAAACAGAAATGGAAATAAACTAGCTTGGGCAATGGTAGCTTATCTCTACGAAGCGATGTGGTGGCTACATGCCTCTGAACTGTCTTACAATGAGGCTCGAAGGCCTATTTATTGTTAATAAACAATGGAAAACCCTAAACATCCAAAACCCTAACCCTAGGAGATGAAGTGCCAAACTTTGGGCCCCATTTTGGGTAAATTGGTACATCAACTTCCTGGGGTCGTAACTTTGGCACACGATCTCCGTTTGATGCCCACAATACCTTGTTAGAAAGATATATCTGAGGACTACAACTTTTGGAAGAGCAACATCAGTATATGGACCCATATTTCTCCTAGTTTTCCCAAAAAAATCTTCGTTTAGGACCTCAAAATGGCTCTAGAATTTCATGACACAAAAAACTGCCAAAAATAGTAAATTGTGCTACAAATAAGGAAATCGAAAAACTGAAAGAAACAATGATAGGGGTGCAAGTGGAATTGGTAGGTGGTCACCAATATCCACCTGGATCAATGACATTTAATGGGCATTCATTTCTGTGGTGCATTCTAGAGAATTTTGCGCATAAAATAGTTAGGGCTCTCTCTACTTCCTCTTGTCTCCTCTTGATCCACATGGTATCCATTTACAAAGCAAAAGTATGCAACATTTCACTTTTAAAGTCCTCCAACATGTTCCCAATCTCATGTGGAAAGAGAGGAATTGACTAAGCCTTGGCTAGCCCTACCCTTCTTCCTAATAGCCCTACAATGATTTTTGAACATTGTTTTGATGTCATCATAGGATAACTGATAGTTGCCCCCCCAAGACAACATTTTGAGGGTTTCTAGCATGCCATCACTGATCCCTCGGAGAAGAACTAGTTTGATTGATTCTGGATCAAGGGTGCATATGGCCCTCCTATATTTTAAAGATTTCTTCTTTGGTTTCTTCGGACCTACAGTGGTCCCTGTACTTGTTATCAAAGGCTTGTTTCATTTGAGCCCAAGTAGTGACATTATCCCAAGGCATACCCATAAACCAGTGCAAGGCGGCATCCTTAAGGGTAGATGGGGATAACTTCAGCTTCTGGTCATCATAGGCATATTCATAGGTCCTACATAAAGGTATTAGGATCCTCAAAGGTTAATCCATGTAAGTGTGAAAGGGATGTAGGGTTTATATTCTTCATTCTAGCCTCTCCATTAGTCTCTCTGATAGGGAAAACCTTATTGTTCATGTTTACAACGATGGTTAGGGTAGGTGAAATGGGTTCTTCTTCTTCCCTAATAGCTTCTTCAAAGATCTCAGGTTTCTCACCTAAAGGGTCTTCTAACTCCCCTGTAATTAAAGGGGGAAACTGACAGTCACTGAAGAAGAGTGAAGGTTGACTATTTGAGGGTGTGGGGGTGTTTGGTAAGAATTTCCCTTGAGCATCTCTATTCCTATGAGGCATGAAAGAATTTTTTTTCTTCTTTTATGTGACTTTTTCAAAACTGAATGCAAAATATAAATAATTCTTAAGAAGAAATAAGCTAGACACCTCACGACAACGACACCAAAAAGTGGTGAGCCCTGGTATTTCACTAAGGGTGGTGCAACTACCAAGGGCTCTTCAACTCTATTTATCAACACAGGGTTCGTACAAACTTTGACGTGATAGTTTTATATACAAAGTAGATGAGATTCTACGCGTGCCACCCTAAACTAGGACATTTGATCAATAGTGCTCCAATACCATTATTTCTATTGAATTAGAAGGAAACTAACTAAGGAAGGTGCAATTCAGAAGCTTTCTCTAATGATTAAAAGGAAAATGTTTTTTAAACCTCAACTTGTAAATGCTATTAACTTGTAAATTCTATTGAATCAATTTATGAAAAGACAAGAGCTACACTACTTGAAAAAAGGGAACTACATTATCTTGCGATCAACCATATTAATACCAGATATACTTGTAGATAGGAAACTATCCTACAGAATCATAAATAAAGATTCCATGCATAATCTATCTAGCTCACATTTGCATATAAATCAATGTTCTATTTGTGCTAAAATTTTGAGAAAGAAACTAATGTTATTCTATTTTGCAGTGAAGGAAAAAGATGGCTGGAATGGCCTAGGTGCTACCCTTAATCATGGAGTCATAGCTGGGGGCCAACGTACTTCTAAACTAAGTCAAAATTTCATCACAGGTCAAAACAGATGGTGAAACAGGCTACTACAGGTATGCTACAAGAAGCTACTACAGGTGCTCTGCATTGCTACAGGAAGGTCGCCGAGAAGGTTTAGGAGGTAGGAATGATGATTTCAAGGGATGGTAAGGTGGATGGAGGTCAGGGTAGCTAGATAAAAGGTGGCTAACACCCCTAGCCAAACTCAAAACCATAGCAAGGCATGTCTCAAGAACAAAACTTGGGATTAATCAAAGAGGGTGAAGAAGTCCAATATGGAGATGGTGAAAGGCCCCTTGCCTATAAATCCAAACAACCCTGCAACATCACATGCACATACTCTTTTATCATTGACAAAATGAAACAACTAATAGTGGAAAATATGAGTTGAATTTAAATGCCATCTAATATATGCCAAAAGCTCTAATCTAGTCAATAAATGAACTCCTAAGATACAACAAGCACATGCAAAACAAGATGACTAACATAGAACTTCTTCCCATAAATCATTCTTCCATTCATGCTCCCATGAGAGAAATGAGATGGAGGTTGCAATCATAATATTTTTGAGGGGTTATCTTCTAATGAAATGCATAAAACTAATAAGCACTCTAAGCTAGAAAAGAAATACCAATACATAATGGGGACCCAAGCCACTGGGGTTGGGCCCAAACCCAAGAGTCTCAGCCCTCTGGAACTAACTCAGTGATTAACTAATAAGAAACTTCACATTATCATTGCTTCACTATCAAATACATCACATAGCAGTAAAAAATAGCATTATCAAGTTCCCAAGCTCGATAGCTTCCTAGTTGAAAATAAAGTTTGAATCCTAATGAGCTCTTTTGCATATTTATTATACAAGAGGGTAGCTACTAGCATCTCCCTAGAAAATAGGAATGCTTGTCTCCCAAGACTCGAGAAGGGTGGATATTGATCTTCTTTAACTGCAATTGCTTGGATGACAATGACCTCATCTTGTTTGGCTGCCAATGACCACAATTTGAAGAGAGGTGCACAACCTCCTGGAACCTCTCCCTGATGTCTACTCCGAGCTCCTCATTGAAATCATCACAAAAATGCTTTGTTTCCTGCATTTAAACCATATTATGCCACATGGCATAACAAAATATCTTTTACCCCTCACTAAGCATAATATAACCAAAATTGTAAATAAATGTGAGAAAGAGATAGTTCTAAACATAGAGGATGACATTATGACCCTTATGATGTACCTATTGATGAGCCTCATTAGATACAAAGTCTCATATTGGGTTGTAACTTGCACGATATTTAATGGTGACCTATGGACTTGATGAGATTTAATGGTCCAAATATTCTCAGTTCAATGACTGAGATCTCATATTGCATTATAAATTGTTTGGTGGTTAACCCCACGTTTCGCACCTCATGAGATCAACGATCACCATCATCTTGATCAAATGACCCTAGTTTTTCCACTAGAATCATCTCACAACACCCTACTAGGTTAGTTTCCATGCCATTTATTTCGGTTCCACCCCTTCTAGAACTCTACCCTCTGACAAAAAAATTACTTTGTGAACAGATAGAGAATACATTTGCAATTTTTTAAGAGAACTCTCACTGACAGTTCCATCTCCCCTACAACCCTAACCTACAAAAACAAATTCCATAGTGAATTGATGGGGAAATGCCTAGTAATTGACAAAATTACTTGTTTGTCTTCTTGAATATTTCTATTGACATGATTTCAGCAAATTGTTGCTAAAATTTTCCAATGAATCCATATTTTTTGAACCTGAAATTTGATTTAATGCATGTGTACATCCCATCCTAGCTCATTGTTGGAGTCTCTGTCTCCATACCAACCCACAACTAGCCAAATTAGGCTGCTAGTTAGGCATAACTATGCCTAGTGGCCCTCTGAGATCAATAGATATACAATTTTTCCTCTTTTAACTAATTACTCCAACAATACCACCACTTGTACCTATACTCGACAATTTACCCCTTGGATTATTTACACTCACATCCCTCCAGGAAGATCCAACACTACAACAAGAAGAGACAGAAGCACGGGAGTTGCAGCAGACTTATGACACGATCTAGGGGACTGCACATACGGTCTTCATCACGCAACGGTTGGCCAAAATGAGGGAGACCCACATTCTCAAGGCACGTGTTGACTCCGCTCGGAAAAAGGAAGCAATGCTTAAAGAATGCATCCAACCTTGGCTTGATAAGTCCTTTGTGGTCTCCACCACCATCGAGGGAAACTTAGCACACATGCAGGGAGTCTATGAAACTAGACAAGCAACTGAGCTGAACACGGATACATCGGTGGCTCGCGTTCAACAGGTACAGAGGATGGCAGAAGACTTTGTTGCGAGTGTAAGCAAAACATAGAAGTTGTTGGATGATCTCCGCATGAAGATTGCTACACCAACCAAGTGACTTGAGACGAGTCAAGATGATTGTGTTGGGGGGCTGTTGGGTAGCGAAGGCCTTGCGTAATGGTTTTGGGGCCCAAAGCCCACAATTTTGGGTAGTAGCATGGAAAAAGTTTCGTGAAGTGCGCGGAGCGTGAAATGTAATAGATTGAGTCAAAGGGTTGTCTGCGCAAAAATAATGTAAAAAAATAGAAAGTGAGTCAGCCTGCCCATGGTCCACGGACCATGGGAATGTATAAATAGAGTAAGGTTCTAAGGTTAGAAGGCAATTTTTGGTTTTGATCTAGAATGTAATGGATTTATGAAGAAAGAAGTTTCTCAGCGTCTGTACGTCCAAGTCAAGGGTGTTGGTAGATAGATAGAGGCTCTGTAGCTAAGTGCGGAGAGGCCTGAAAGAGTTTGCATCTATGTGCGCAGACCCCTACAACTATGTGCACAGGGTAGCAAGTGTATTGTATTGAAACGAAGATATTAATAAAGATAAGTCAGTTCTAAACTAATACGTTGATTCTGAATTATTGTGGATCTGTTCTTATTCTGAGTTTCTGCGTCAATTAGATGAATTTAAGCCTGTTTTTATGAATCATGATAACGCGCACTGGGTATTATTGTTAAATGTTTGCTTAAAGACCGTATGAAGTAGAGTATATCTATAATAAACTCGTTAATAACAAAGCACATAAGCGCAGATCTACGCAAAGTTTGATAACAGTACAGAGTAGCACAAAGGCAGAGAACAGTTCACAATCCCATCTAGACCACATCAAGGCATCCCAAGGCTACGGAAGCCTGGTTCCAGCACCCTCCCCTACTACGTCAGGTGAGACTTCAGTCTGTGCCCTGCAGACTGTTGGTGAAAGGGTCGGTAGTGCGGGATTTGTTTGGCTCAATAACTCTTCTGAACCTGGGTTAGGCCCCAATAAGGCAATAGTCAGCAACGCACTGAGCGGCTGCTTGCTGAATCTCTTGTACATGCTGTTCTGAGACTGCGGTGTCGAAATTACTTCCCTGGATCTATTTCTGTGTCCCCTACATTTGAGCGAGCTTGCCTTCAATTTTTGTTGTAATGACGAAGGCCTCGTCAATCCAAGGCTGGACACGCACCTTCAGAACTAATTCTTGGTGTCGTGCGGTGTCCACTTGCTCTTTCAGTTCTTTGGCCTGTTGCATTTGCACGAGCCTCTGAGTGAGGGCCACCATCTACACGGTCTCTTTGATGCTATCGTACTGCTACTGGAGCTCACGCACCTCTATTTCTAAGCATTGGATGTTAAGGTCCTCCTACAGATTAATGAGGACCTCAAATGGCTCCTCCAACATTCTGGTGTCATGCCTTACTGCACTGATGATCTCTTCCATCCCCGATGTAATAGCATGGGTGCATTGTTCTCTTACCTCTGGAGGGGTGGATGGTTGTGCCTTCATCACAACTCTACTATCTGAAGGTTCAGCTCCAGCTGAACCTTAGTCATTTCTTCTCGCGTACCCCTGCTGCTAGTCTGTCGATGCGCGCCTCACGCACCCCTGTTGGTATTTTGTGGATGAGCGCTTATGCTGGCGTGTCTGTTGGGATGGCAAGCCCAGGGACCATCTGAAAGGCTTCTTCCAGTACCTATACCATCTTCCTGTTCTGCGACACCACTTCGTCGCACTGCATGCTAAATTGTTCCATGTTCATCTTTTGCTTGCTCAGCACTTGCAGCACGCGGCTCTCCCTAGCCCACAGTTCTATAGTAATCCCATCTTGCAAAAAATATAGCGTCTCCTGCAGGAGTGCAACCATGTTGATCCTAATACTTTTTAGTGTGCTAATGGTAGTCCTGTCGGCCTCATTTGTTGTAACCAGTGCCCCTTCTGGTAGCAATATTGTGTTTGTTGTCCAAGCGCACAAAATCTTCCCTGTTGTAGTTGTCCCTACTGCGAGGCTGGTTGAAAGGGTACCATCCTCAGGAGTGCACACCTGCAACTCCTGAAGCTGTGCTCTGAGGGCCCCCAACACAATCTGATTCTCTTACATGAAGTTCTCGAGGGCCTCGGAGGTGAAGTCACGCACCGTCTCACCGATGTCGTGCAGATCACATTCAGTGAGGGTGATCGGGTCGGTAGACAACTTTAATGCCTTGAACTTCTTGCGTGGCCCTCGTCTGCTCGTTCATGCACTGGCGCTTTAGTTGTGTTGACGTAGTTTGTGGGTCCGCGCTGCCCTCCTCTTCCTCTATTTCCATTTGTTTTTCCTGCCCATGCGAAGGCGATTCCTGACCCTTGTGCACCTTCTTGGCTTCCTCCTCTACTGCTGCTGCTGCTGCTTCTTGCCTTCTCTTGATAATCGTAGATTCCATGAACTCATGAATATTCCTATCCAACCAATACTCAATTCCTTTCTTAGTTGGATTCCAGTGATACGACATCAAACATCTCTATGCAAATCTTGGTCTTGGCTGTAGAACCATTTGTTGGCTTGTTGGAGCCTGACCTAGGTTTAAAGTTATTTAGCCAAACAAATCCCTGTACTACTGGCCCTTTCAGCAACAGTCCGTGGAGCGCGGACTGAGGTCTCACCCGAAATATTTAGGGGGGTGTTGAAACTAGTTTTCCTCACCCTTGATATGTTTGAGAGGTTAAATTGGTCCAACTCTGTGCAAGTTACTTCACGCATTTCCCTGGCCTTCGCACCCTGATATATTCGCCTTCGCGCAACCCTAACTAGGGGTTGTGTGGCTTCCTATTTCCCTAAGTCACACCTAAGATCTTACTTATCTTCTTACACCAGCTCGTTATCTTCGCGTAAATGGATGCCTTATTTTATATTTATTTACACAACACATTCATATGAGATCGCGCAACAAATAAACAGTAAACTTGCAATTCATACCCAATAATACATAAAACAAGAAAAGATACACATAAATATGATATAACTTCTCTTTGTTAATGCTTCCAATGGTTATAGGCTCAACCTTCCCTTTGCACTCAGCTGCAGGGGTCTGCAAACTCCGCTGTAGACTACTAGGCCTCTGTACACTCAGTTGCAGAGCCTTCTCCTACTCTATGCCCCAAAGAGACAGCTTACACTTCAACTCAATCCCTTAGACTCATCATGCTTCTATTCCATTCAATGTTTTCTACATTTAGAACCTCACTCTACTTATACAATCCCATGGTCTGCGAACCATGAGTAGATCTTCCAAGCCAACATTATATTAAAAAAGCAAGGGCGAACAACCCTATGACTCTATTATGACTTCGCAGTCCGCGCCCATAATTCGTGGAGTCTTTACAATGGACTTGGTCAAAACTTGGGCTTTAAGCCCCAAAACATGCCTTGGGGGGATTCCACGCCTAACAGAGCCCCAAAAAAAACATCGTGACTCTCCCTCAAGTCACTCTGTCAGTGTGGAGATCTTTGCGCAGAGTCCTTCTGACTCTGCTCAAATAACTACAAGGTCTGTAGCGCATTGAGCAGTTTCCTGCTGAATCCCCTGTACATGTTGTTCCAAGATCGTGGGGTCGGAACTACTTCCCTGGATCTATTCATGCATCCCCTACATTTGTACGAGATTGCCTTCAATTGTTTTTGTAATGACAAAGGCCTCGTCAATCCAAGGATGAATGTGGGCCTTCAGAATTGCTTCTCGATGTCGTGCGACGTCCACTTTCTCTTTTAGCGCTTTGGCCTTTTGCATTCGCGTGAGCCTCTAAGTGAGGGCCACCGTCTGTGTTGTCCCTTTGAAACCGTCGTACTGCTACTGGAGCTCACACACCTCTATCTCTAAGCGCTAGATGTTAGGGTCCTCCTGCAGATTAGTGAGGACCTCAAATGACTCAACATTCTGGTGCAGTCCCTTACTGCACTACTGATCTCTTCCATCCACGATGTAATAGCTAGCTAGCGCTATTACAAATCCATGTACTACTGGTCCTTTTAGCAACAGTCTATGGAGCATGAACTAAGGTCTCACCTGAAGTAGAATGGGGGGTGCTCGAACCAGTTTTCTGCACCCTTGAGATGTCCAAGAGGTTGAATTGGTCCAACTTCACGCAGGTTACTTTGCACACTTCCCTAGCCTTCGCGCCTTATTATATTTACCTTCGCATAGCCCTAACCAAGGGCTATGGGGCTTCTACGCTGCTCGAGCAACGCTCTACACTATTTCCCTAAGTCACACCCGAGATCGTACTTATCTTCTTACACAAGTTAGTTATCTTCGCGTAAATGGATTCCTTATGTTATATTTATTTATCGAGCACATTCATATGAGTCCGCGTAGAAAATAAACAGTAAACTTGCAATTCATACCCAATAATACATAAAATAGGAAAATATACACAGAAATATGATATAACTTCTCTTTATTAATGCTTCCAATGGTTATAAACTCGACCTGCCCTACACACTCAACTGCATGGTTTTATAGACTCAGCTGTGGACTACTAGGCGTTTGTGCACTCAGTTGCAGAGCCTTCTCGTACTCTACGCCCAAAAGACACAATTTACACTTCAACTCAATCCCTTAGACACATAATGCTTCTATTCCATTCACTATTTTCTACACTTAGAGCCTCACTCTATTTATACAATCCCATGGTTCGTAGACCATGGGTAGATCTTCCAAGCCGACATTATTTTACAAAAATAAGGGCAGACAACCCTATGACTATATTATGACTTCCTGCTTCGCGCCCACAATTCGTGGAGTCTTTACAATGGACTTGGTCAAAACTTGGGCTTTAAGCCCCAAAACATGCCTTGGGGTATTCCACACCCAACAACTCTCTTCCTCTTCCTCTTCAAGCTCTTGAGGTGGAGATGGAGGTTGGTTATCTAGAGAACTCTTCTAGGCCTAAGGTTTATTTCTTGAATCTCCAAAGCATAGGTAGGGTAAGATGTCTCTCCATTGTAGATTTTTTGTGCTTGTTATTTATTCAGGTTCATATTGGGTTGAGCAGGAATCTGAGGTTGCTTGGGTGGAGCAGGATGAGTGAGTTGTGGTTGAGGTGGAGGTTGAGGCAATAAAGTAGGAGGTTCATTGAATTGAGGCCTCCACCCTTGTGATGGATTATACCTTGGAGGAGGTTGACAATCATATGGTTGAAGTGATTGATTGAGAGGTTGGGGAGGATATTAAGGAGCGTAAGGCCAAGAAGGAGGTGTGGACCATGATGGATAAGTGGAAGAGTACCAGGGTGGCAAGGGTGCATTCTGGTTTGGATGATAATAAGAGTAAAATGCACCTTGCATGCCTTGTTGGTATGGTCGAGGTCCTTGAGGCCTCCTTTTGATTTATAAAGTATATTTTTTCAGCCCCACCTTCATCCCCTTGGTATACATCTTTTATATCAAGGAAAGAAGGACATTTGTCTGTGGCATGTTTTTCCTCACAAACTAAACAGACCTCTATGAAGGATCCAAATTTAAATAGGAATGCAGCAAATTACAGAGATAACCACAAATACAGAGATACAACAGAAATAATACTTCATTTCATTAATGTAAAATACTGAAATATGCTTACAAATAGAAATGGAAATAAACTAGCTTGGGCAATGGTAGTATATCTCTACGAAGAGATGTGGTGGCTACATGCCTCTAAATTGTCTTACAATGAGGCTCGAAGGCCATTTTATGTTGAGAAACAATGGAAAGCCCTAAACATCCAAAACCCTAACCCTAGGAGATGAAGTGCCAAACTTTGGGCCCCATTTTGGGTAAATTGGTACATCAACTTCCCGGGGTCGTAACTTTGGCACACGATCTCCGTTTTATGCCCACAATACCTTGTTAGAAAGATATATCTGAGGACTACAACTTTTGGAAGAGCAACATCAATATATGCACCCATATATCAATATATGGGTGCATATGGCCCTCCTATATTTTAAATATTTCTTCCTTGGTTTCTTTGGACCTACAATGGTCCATGTACTTGTTATTAAAGGCTTGTTTCATTTGAGCCCAAGTAGTGATGTTATCCCAAGGCATACCCATAAACCAGTGCAAGGCTGCATCCTTAAGGGTAGACGGGGATAACTTCAACTTCCGGTCATCATAGGCATAGTCATAGGTCCTACATAAAGGTATCAAGATCCTCAAAGGTTAAGCCATGTAAGTGTGAAATGGATGTAGGGCTTATATTCTTCATTCTAGCCTCTCCATTAGTCTCTCTGATAGGGAAAACCTCATTGTTCCTGTTTACAGCCATGGTTAGGGTAGGTGAAATGCGTTCTTCTTCTTCCCTAATAGCTTCTTCAAAGATCTCAGGTTTCTCATCTAAAGGGTCTTCTAACTCCCCTGTAATTAAAGTGGGAAACTGACAGCCACTGAAGAAGAGTGAAGGTTGACTATTTGAGGGTGTGGGGGTGTTCGGTAAGAATTTTCCTTGAGTATCTCTATTCCTATGAGGCATGAAAGAAATTTTTTTCTTCTTTTATGTGACTTTTTCAAAACTGAATGCAAAATATAAATAATGCTTAAGAAGAAATAACCTAGACACCTCACGACAACGGTGCCACAAAGTGGTGAGCCCTGTTATTTCACTAAGGGTGGTGCAACTGCCAAGGGCTCTTCAACTCTATTTATCAACCTGAGGTTCGTACAAACATCGAGTTGATAGTGTTATATACAAAGTATATGAGATTCTACTCGTCCCACCCTAAACTAGGACATTTGATCAATAGTGCTCCAATACCATTATTTGTACTGAATTAGAAGGAAACTAACTAATGAAGGTGCAATTCAGAAGCTTGCTCTAATGATTAAAAGGAACATGTTTTTTAAACCTCAACTTGTAAATGCTATTAACTTGTAAATTCTATTGAATCAATTTATCAAATGACAAGAGCTACACTACTTGCAAAAAGGGAACTACATTATCTTGCAATCAACCATATTAATACCAAATATACTTGTAGATAGGAAACTATCCTATAGAATCATAACTCAAGATTCCATGCATAATCTATCTAGCTCACACTTGCATATAAATCAATGTTCTATTTGTGCTAAAATTTGGATAAAGAAACTAATGTTATTCTATTTTGCAGTGAAGGAAAAAGATGGTTGGAATGGCTTAGATGCTACCCTTAATCATGGAGTCATAGCTGGGGCCAACCTACTTCTAAACTAAGTAAAAATTTCATCACAGGTCAAAATAGATGGTGAAACAGGCTACTACAGGTATGCTACAAGAAGCTACTACAGGTGCTCTGTATTGCTACAGGAAGGTCACCGAGAAGGTTAGGAGGTAGGAATGATGAGTTCAAGGGATGGTAACGTGGATGGAGGTTGGGGTAGCTGGATAAAAGGTGGCTAACACCCTTAGCCAAACTCAAAACTATAGCAAGGCATGTTTTGAACTAGGAGAGTTGCTCAGGGTGACCTAAGGGAATGATCTCAAGAACAAAATTTGGGATTCATGAAAGAGGGTGAAGAAGTCCAATATGGAGATGGTGAAGGCCCCCTTGCCTATAAATCCAAACAACCCTGCAACATCACATGCACATACTCTTTTATCATTGACAAAATGAAACAACTAATAGTGGAAAAGATGAGTTGAATTTAAATTCCATCTAATATATGCCAAAAGCTCTAATCTAGTCAATAAATGAACTCCTAAGATACAACAAGCACATGCAAAACAAGATGACTAACATAGAACTTCTTCCCATAAATCATAAACATAGTATTTTTGGATTGTGGTTGTAGATTCTTCCATTCATGCTCCCATGAGAGAAATGAGATGGAGGTTGCAATCATAATATTTTTGAGGGGTTATTTTCTAATGAAATGCATAAAACTAATAAGCACTCTAAGCTAGAAAAGAAATACCAATACATAATGGGGACCCAAGCCACTGGGGTTGGACCCAAACCCAAGAGTCTCAGCCCTCTGGAACTAACTCAGTGATTAACTAATAAGAAACTTCACATTATCATTGCTTCAATGTCAAATACATCACATAGCAGTAAAAAATAGCATTATCAAGTTCCCAAGCTCGATAGCTTCCTAGTTGAAAACAAAGTTTGAAACCTAATGAGCTCTTTTGCATGTTTATGTATACAAGAGGGTAGCTACTAGCATCTCCCTAGAAAATAGGAATGTTTGTCTCCCAAGACTCGAGAAGGGTGGATATTGATCTTCTTTAACTGCAATTGCTTGGATGACAATGACCTCATCTTGCTTGGCTACCAATGACCACAATCTGAAGAGAGGTGGACAACCTCCTGGAACCTCTCCCTGATGTCTACTCCTAGCTCCTCATTGAAATCATCTCAAAAATGCTTTATTTCCTACATTTAAACCATATTATGCCACATGACATAACAAAAGGTCTTTTACCCCTCACTAAGCATAATATAACCAAAATTGTAAATAAATGTGAGAAAGAGATAGTTCTAAACATAGAGGATGACATTATGACCCTTATGATGTACCTACTGATGAGCCTCATTAGATACAAATTCTCATATTGGGTTGTAACTTGCACGATATTTAATGATGACCTATGGACTTGATGAGATTTAATGGTCCAAATATTCTCAGTTCAATGACTGAGAGCTCATATTGTATTATAAATTGTTTGGTGGTTAACCCCATGTTTCGCACCTCATGAGATCAACAATCACCATCATCTTGATCAAATGACCCTAGTTTTGCCACTGGACTCATCTCACAACACCCTACTAGGTTAGTTTCCATGCCATTTCCTTCGGTTCCACCCCTTCTAGAACTCTACCCTCTCACAAAAAAATTACTTTGTGAACAGACAGAGAATACATTTGCAATTTTTTAATAGAACTCTCACCGACAGTTCCATCTCCCCTACAACCCTAACCTACAACAACAAATTTCATAGTGAATTGATGGGGAAATGCCTAGTAATTGACAAAATTACTTGTTTTTCTTCTTGAATATTTCTGTTGACATGATTTTAGCAAATTGTTGCTAAAATTTTCCAATCAATCCATATTTTTTGAACCTGAAATTTGATTTAATGCATGTACATCCCATCCTAGCTCATTGTTGGAGTCTTTGTCTCCATACCAACCCACAACTCGCCAAATTAGGCTGCCAGTTAGGCATAACTATGCCTAGTGGCCCTCTGAGATCAATAGATATACAATTTTTCCTCTTTTAACTAATTACTCCAACAATACCACCACTTGTACCTATACCCGAGAATTTACCCCTTGGATTATTTTTCCATAGAATGAAATTCATAACTGGATGCATAATAATGCAACATTTAGCCATGAACCACAAATATCCACATAGTAAATAAAGTTATGCACAAAAAAAAACAATTAAACACAAAACCCCTAAACGAGGGTTTACAATATATGGCACATAAATAAAACAAATTATGAATAATAATTTCCCAAATCCTTCATAAGATATCATGCAACCACAATCAAGGTTGTAACTATAGAAAGTCCCTAAATACTTGTCCTAGTTAAGGGTTGTTGAGGTACCATCCAACAATATGTAACAAGGATAAAATCACAAAATACCATGTGGACTCACCACAAATGTTTTAACCAAACATCTTTAAAACAAGCCGAGAATGGTGGTACGTATGTGTATAACTCAACTTCAAGTAACTTTTAAAGCATTTTGAATTTATAAATGTAGCAATACTTTTGGACTAGGAAAAAAAAATTAAGGGTTTCGTATATATGGGCTAAGGAAGAACCATTTAGGGTCTGTGTCGTCATAGAGTTGCAAAGCATGTCAAGGGCATGCATTTTTATAGCGCGAGCATGAATTTGTCATTAAGATGTGGGTATTCCTCATTATGTAAAAATGCAATCCAAATGATTTATCATGCATTTTCAATTTTAGGTATGAATTTTAAACTTGAGGAATTCATTTTCCTCAATGCACTATTTTCATGTAATTTCATAAGGTCAATATCAAATTACCAATACAAGGAATGCATTTTTCTTCACAGAATAACATTTTTCAACATGTCCTATTTTCAGGCATTTTATGTATGCATTCTTTTGCATTTACAAGGTTTTTCATTCTAAGCCATGCCATACCAACATCATCATCTCATAATGGATTACCATTTATTCTCAATCTTCTTTCCATGTAGGCCATTCATATGGCTAAGGAAGAATCAATTAGGGCTTGCATGATTGCAGGTTTGCACATTGTGTCAAGGTCATGCATTTCTATAGTGTAGGTATGCATTTATCCTTAGCAAAGGGTGCATATTCTACCTTAACATGTATAAAAATCATTACATGCATTTAACATGTATTTTCACTTGAAGGTATACATTTTTCCCTAACAGGGCATGCATTTTCTACAATGCCTTGACTTCATGTAATTCCATAACGATAATGTGCATAATGTTCATAATTAATCTAAAGATTTGAACTTTAACTAACATTATGATTTCTAGAATTTATCATGCCCTATTTTCATGTAATTTCATAAGGTTAGTATCAAATTATCAACACGATGAATGAATTTTTCTTCATAGGAAAAACATGTTTCAATATGACCTATTTTCATACATTTTATGTATGCATTTTTATGTATTCTTTTTCATTTACAAGGCAATTCATTATAAGCCATGCCATACCAACATCATCATCTCATAATGGATTACCATTTATTTTCAATCTTCTTCCCATGAAGGCCATTTATGTGGCTATGGAAGAATCAATTAGGGCTTACATCATTATAGGTTAGCACATTGTGTCAAGGGCATGCATTTCTATAGTGAATGTATGCATTTATCCTTAACAACGTGTGCATATCCTCCCCTAACAAGTACAAAAATCATTACATGCATTCACTTGCGGGTGTATATTTTCCCTAACAGGACACACATTTTCTACAATGCCTTGTTTGTATGAAATTTCATAGGGATAGCATGCTAATGTTTATAATTCATCTAAATATATGAAATTTAACTATCATTATGATTTCAAGAAGTTATCATGCAAATCCTAACACGACTTACATTATTCACTCTAGCGTATGTATTTTCCTCAATGGCCTGTTTTCATATAATAAAAAAAACATAATTTCCATTTTGAGCATACATTTTCTCCTTGAGGAAAACATATCTAATATTAAGTAATGCATTACTCAATAACATACATATCCATCATCCCATAATACAAAATTCAACACTAGTGCATTTCCCTTAAATTGACATGTATTTTAAGAAGGAAAATTTAAATAAAAAATCCGTTTTTCTCCTACAACAATTCTTTTGATATTTTTACACGACAAAGGGTTTTAAATTTCCAATTGCACAAACAAATATATAGGCAAATGTACAACTTTTCTACAACGCTATAACTTGTGATATATCATGTTGATATACAAATATATATATCAATGAACCTTGTAGATTCACAAAGAGTTTTGTTCTTACATCCAAACATTCAATTGTGTGCATGCTTGTACATGCAATCAATGTATTGCAACTCACCATGTTTCCCAATTACATCAACTATGAAAATCATAATACAATGATCCTTCATAATCCAACACACACACACATATAGAATAGTGAACAAATCTAGTAAATGCATATCTCTTTTCAAATATTGCATGAAACACACACACACACACATATATATCATCTTTAACTCAACTATACGAGCAAACCCACATAAATAGTTTTTTATCATATTTGTGACCACTTGCAACCCATCATATGATAATTAATTGTGAATGCTTTTTACTTCTTTTTACTCCCTTGTTTAACTTCTTCTTCCCTGAAATAATGATAGTCAAACTTCTTCCTCCTCCCACTTCCCTCCCTAGACTTCAAATTTCGCTCCTTGGCTCAGATATGCACTTTTTGGCCCTTCTTTAGAAACCCTAGATTCATTCCTTGAGAAACGTTGACCTTCAACCTTCTTCGCTTGATGGAAACTATACTTCCTCAACTCAGCTTGAGGATTCACTTGATTCCTTGCCAATTCCACATTCTTAAGATGACTATAGTACTTTGGCCCTTTCTGCAATAGAAAATACTATAATCTCACACATGTTGAAGGTTTTTGCCCAAAAACAAATCCAAATGAACTCGATTATCTTCCTCCTCTGATAATAAGACTTCTCCTTTTGTGATCTTCACACTTTTTCTCACTTAGATTGCCTTGAGCAAAATTTAATCCAAATGAAAGCCAATCTGCCTATATATAGTGTTTTGTCCATCAAATAAGTCGACTTGTCTTTGAAGGAGCATCCTTTTTCTTCTTTTGAAGCCCGAAATGAGGAGAAACTTGTGTCAAGTTCATGAAGGGTTTATGACATAATCAAATTTGCTTTTACGATGTGTAACATACCCAAATGGGTCTTCAATACTTACATTGACTCATAGACTTTATGACAAAACCTAATAGCTCGCAATGGAAGCTTCTACTAAAAATAAAATTCCTTGATCATGAAACCCATGATTCAAGCATTACAAAAATAATTTTATTTTTCTTCTTTTCATCAATTTACATAAAATCATAATTACACGTCATTATAAAGACTGAACCTAGTTACACTTTTCAACACTAGTAAGCACAATTATGGCCCCAGGGGCCAAATGCACTCATGAGATAAAGCTTTGTTAAACATACTATGTTTGATTTTAACAACATCATCAAAATTCCATTTCAAACATTGACACCATATGTAGTCGTGCTATAGTGTCTCACAACTTGTGTGTTACAACTTCAAAGCCTTATAAGGCAAGAAGTTTTAGCATAGTTTCAAAGTGCTAAACAATGAAATTTTATATACATGACATGGAGAATTCAACTATCTCTAAAATAAAGCTCTACAAATTAGTGTTAATTCATGTCTTTAAAAAGTAACAATACATATGAAAATTTTGTAACTATGATGCCCTAGAAAATTTAGTGACCAGAGTGAATTGTTATTCCTAAAAGGGGTGATATGAAGTTTTATAAAACGTTATTTATAAGGGCTGATATCAATCTCTACCAACTTACTGTTTTTAGTTGATTTTTTTTATTCAAATGCTCATAATAGTAAAGTTATTTAATCTTAATCAGTTTAAACTATTGCAAAGAACTTTCAACTTCAACTATTAAAAATACAAATACCTTTTATTAAATATTTTTCTCCCTAACTTATTAAAAATACAAATACTTTTTATTAGATATTTTTCTCCATAACTGAAATACATATCCAAAAAAAGAAAAAAAGAAAAGTGAAACTCAATAACCATATAGGATATAAAAGAACAAAAAATTCGATAACCATATACCATGATCAAATATTTTTTTGTTAATATTAAAAATACTAAATTTATTATTTAGAAATAGCCGATTGAAAAATAAAAAACAATGACCAGAAAAAATCTATAACGAATTGACTGTGGCTGCTGTAACTGAAACTAGTTTACTGAAAAATCTAACTAATTTACTGTGGCTGTTGTAACTGAAACTAATTTGCTGTGGATGCCGCTGATAGTTTGCATTTGGAGCCATATTAATGAACATATTTGGGTCTTGAGGTTGTGTGGCATAAGCATAAGCAGCATTATTTGGTTGTGTGGAATAACTATAATCAGCGTTGGATCCTTGGAAACCACCCTAATAAATCTCGCTCCATGGATTTGGATTTGTTTGTTGAGGCTGTGTGACATAACCATAACCAGCATTGTATCCTTGTCCATCACCATAATATGCCCCATTCCATTGATTTGGATCTGGTTGCTGTGTTTGAAAAGACCTGCACGCTGCACTTGTTTATTTCTTCCCCAAGAAAGCCGAATTGGTCTCTGACCAAGACCTGTACCATGTAACATTTGCAATCCTAACTGTGCAGATGCCCTGTTGCTGCTTTAACCGAAACTAAGTTACTGTGGATGCTGCTGATAGTTTGCATTTGGAGCGATATTAATGAACATATCTGGGTCTTGAGGTTGCGTGGCATAAGCATAACCAGCATTATATGGTTGTGTGGCATAACTATAATCAGCATTGGATCCTTGGAGACCACCATAATAAATCCCACTCCATGGATTTGGATTTGTTTGTTGAGGCTGTGCTGAGACATAACCATAACCAGCATTGTATCCTTGTCCATCACCATAATCTGCCCCATTCCATTGATTTGGATCTGGTTGCTGTGTTTGAAAAGACCCTCCACGCTGCACTTGTTTATTTCTTCCCCAAGAAAGCCGAATTGGTCTCTGACCAAGAACTGTACCATGTAACATTTGCAATGCTAACTCTGCAGATGCCCTATTGCTAAACTTGACAAATCCACACCGCTTGCCGAAAGGTATCTTTGCATGCACAAGCTCACCATAGTGGCCAAATGTCTCCATCAGCATTTCCACGGTCACATTGGGATGTAAGCCACCAACAAAAAGAGTAGTATTGTTTGGATCATTCTCTTGGTCCAACTCGACCACTTGAGGAGGATAGGGTTGCTGATAAACAATCGTCTGCTTTTTTATGGCAGGAGCTATTCGCATAGGTCTGGAGGAACAAAATATTCCATTCATTTCTGTTATAGCACTAGCCTGCTCATTCACATCCCCAAATGTTACAAACCCATATCCTTTTGAACGGCCTGTAAGACTATCAGTAATGACCTTTGCTCCTTTTACAGATGGGTATCTGGCTCTGAAGGTCTCTCGCAGCAGCTCATCTGTGTCATCAGATGCCAAATCTCCCACGAATATAGTAAAATCTTCAGAACGATTTTCTCCACCAGTATTTGTTGCCCAATTTAGCTTGTAAAATTGTTCAGCCCAGGGCATCTGTACACCATTGTAATTTTGGAGAACCATCTGGGCTGCTGCATTGCTTACAAAATCCAAGAAGCCATAACCCTCTGAAAGTCCAGTCTGCTTATTGCGAATGATCTTAAGGGAAAGAAGGTCCTGGGTAGAAGCAAAACATTGCTGCAGATAATTCTCATCCATCCAATGCTGCAAACCCCCGATCCAGAGGGTCCTAATCTCGTCTGTGGAGTTCACTTGTTGCGAGGATTGCTGCACCATAACCTGAGGTTGCGGTTGCGGTTGCGGTTGCGGTTGCTGGGGCCAAAACCTAGCTTCGGGATGTAGGGGCATCATCAATTGTTCTTGATGTTGTTGCTGCTGGGAATCGATCGCGGGTTCTGCCGTGGGATCTGTCTGCATCATTCTGAAATATTTAAAAGAATGCGAGCAAACACTCCGCGAGACAGCGCAGTGCAGGAAATCTACGTCAGGAATTAAGAAAAAATTCTATGAAAGCTGCGCAGGTTTTGATCCAGACTTCAGAGAGCTATAGGTTCTCTCCACTTATATGCACTCGAGAGAAATGATAGAAAGTAAAACTTTATGATGGTAATCGAAGATGTGTAGTTTCTATAGAGAAATGATAGAAAGTAAAACTTTATGATGGTAATCGAAGATGTGTAGTTTCTATATATATCCGCTTTACTGGTCCGAGCCGACTTTTACTGGTCCGTGCCAATCGATGTTCTAAGCTTCATTTTGTTGGGGTTTGTTGAAGTTAAATGTATTAATTTAAAGAAAATGTTAAACAAAGGAAATGAGATTCTTATAGTTTTGAGGTTTTATATAAATTAAAGAATTATTAAATTTTGGGTATTAAACTTTTGAAACTTTGCCACGTGGAAGGATTAGGCATTTTATCAAATTTGTTGATAAAAAAGTTGGTGGAAAAGAAGTTTTTTTTTTAATAATCTTTATTCGTCACCATATGTGTTATCTTATTTTTTGAGGGCAGTTGAATTTGGTTTTCTCATGAGATGAGTGAGAATTAAGCCAGATTAAATATATGACTTGATTTAAGGAATTTTAATATTTGGGGATTACTATTATGTTTTTAAATTTTTGTTATAAAAATTATCTATTTATTTGATAAAATTTTAAAGTATTTTGGATAATTTTTATTTTATGTTATATGTATATCATGTTTTTTAGAAAAGTTTAATTGATTTTCCTTTGAGTACAAAAAAAAGTTTAAGCAATTTTATGGCTCAATATTTATCAATTAGATTTATAATTAGCATGTTACTTATTATGAGGAATGTTAGAAATTATAGAGTCATCCCTTAAGAGTGGTGAATATCACATCCAATGTAGTCTTTTTAAAATGTATATGATTCTTGAGAGAATATATAATGTTATTGTGTATAATTTTATATAAGACTATATGAATAACAATGATAAACATGGTTTAGTATGTGGCACCTTATTACAATAATATTGTCATTTTTTAAAATTGAATTTCATTAATATTGATGTTATGAGACATGATACTTGTGGGGTGTTCTCATCTATCAACATATAGCATACCATCTACACTACTAGATGTATACATGTTTGGAGTCACTTTTGATCACGCAATACTTAGCAATATACTCCTATTAAGATTATTACATATATTACGTATTGTAATAAAGTTGATTTTGTATTGTAATAAAAGTCATTTCGTAGAATAGTTAACTATGATGGGAAATACATAGACAGATGTGAGCCTAAAGAAAACATGCATGCATGCACCCGAATTTGCATGGAAGTGGATCTAGGAAGAGGTATCCCTGAAGCTATCAAAATAAAAGTGGATCAGTGGACGCACATACAACAACTGGACTATGAGCAAATCCCCTTCAAATGTAAGGTATGTCATGAATACGGTCATTTTGCAAATAGATGTACAAAAAATAGAGAAAATGAAAATGAAAAGATTGAGGATTCGGAAAATAAATGGGAACATGTCAAACAAAAGAAGATAGCCAACAAACAACTAGTCCAGCTCTCCTCTCAGCCCTCACAATCTACTGAAGCCCTCTCCCTCTCGCCAAAGGCAAACTTAGCTAGCCAAAACCCCTTTGATCCTCTATTGATATCAGACCCCCCATCCCTTGGAGCCAAAGCTAGATCTAGATCTAGATCTAGATCTAGATCTAGAACCCCGCGCTCTCCAATCACCTAGTGGTCCCCCCTCTCCCCCAGAGACTCAATTCACCTCTCTCCCCCTCCATCAGTAAACATGATATTAACCAGAAAACAAGCTAAAGAAGCATTCCCAAATGTAGAAAACCAAAAAAAAAGTTGGAAGAAAGAAGAATAAAGAAGTAAGGGATGAAGCAACAACAAAAGAAATGGCCCTAGGAACACAACAGCCCATGGACACTTATTTAGGAAAAAGTACAGGGAATATGGAGAAAATCCAACATAAGGGGAAAGGAGCCATGCACCACCCAATAAGTAAATAACTATAATAGTCTCCTGCAACTGCAGAGGAATGGGCTCACCTGTTAAGGAAAATGCAACAAGAGATACTTTGACAAAAGAGAACCCAGATATCCTTATGACCCAGGAGACAAACGTAAACAACCAAGAATCAGAAAATATTAAAAAAACGTTCAGGCAATATGAAGGGGAAGCAATCCAGGCTATAGAAATTTTATGAATAATATGACACTTATTCAACCGAGATTATCCTAATTACACACTATTGCGGAATACATGCATAATACATAATCTCATCTACCATTGATCATCAATTTTGCAGAAGCAGAAACATAAACATGCGCACATAGAAGCATCAAACACATATATCAACACAGTATGTATCCCGGGGAAAACATCTCGCTAAAAACCCCAAAATATCTATATATTATATTGATTGAGAACATGTAACAAACATGGTACAATACTCCTCGCAAGTAATCAGTACTAGCTCCACCTGTTACACACAAAACTAGCTCAAATCCGAACAAGTCACAAGTTCAAATCTCCTCCACTGCTTTGCCTGCCTCTATTGCACAATGCCATGTGAAAATCATGTGAGCACAAGCTATTTCACTGGGCATATACTGTGCAATCTTCATTGGCAACTCAATCCCACTGATTGTGCAAAATCTCATGCACAACTATAGTCACAACTGATAGCAATCTCAACCTCTAACACTTGTCTCCACTGAACTGAACATGCACTAAGTTAACTGATGTATTCTTCAGTTTCTTTAAGAGTTAATAATTAGTGAATTAATTAATAACTAATTCACAACACTCATCACTTAGTCTAATTGCAGTTAGACTAGATACAACTAGTTCAACTGAGTCAAACTGAACACAACTCCATCAACTCCACTGTCAACTCCACCAAACTCAATCTCTTGAGTTCTAATTGAAGTCCCGCATGTAACAACTCAACTAAACATTAGGAAAATCATATTTCCTTCTTCCAACTGCATGTGCCACATCTGTAGCGCGAACTGAAGTGCTCCAAGAGGATAAGATAAAGTTTATAGTCCAAATATTATTATGAGCTAATAATATTTGACTGATCTAAATTTAGACTGAGCAGTGCCTCCACTGTTGTCTAAAAACAGAATTCCATCTATTTTTACCAACATGACCAATCATCCATAAACAACATCCTGCAACTCATAGACCATGATCCATATGTCTAAAAATAGACTTTACGCCAAAAATAGTCTGCGGGCCCACTTAGTGAAGGCGACTTCTTTTCACTAAGCTCCATCATCTTGTTGCATTTTCAACACTCCCTCACAACAAGATATGGATTATCTGCAACCCAATCCTTTAACTCTGGAATGTTCTGCATGCAACACATCTAACCGGTCTACTTGCTCCAACAACACTTGGAACAAAAACACTCCCAACTGACCACTCTATTGGGCTAGGAACATACTCTGATGCTGAAGCTCTACCTACTGCTGACAAGTGCTCCCTCTCTAACATCTGCACTACTACAACATCTCCATGAATCTCGCACCATTGCACACCTCTTTGTGCCACCTAGCACTGTGCAAAACACTTGTGCCTCTCGCATTGCTGCAGCCTGCTAGCTATGCGTTGCCCTGGGAT
>APFE030008043.1:0-59387 GCA_000404065.3 Pinus taeda | reverse complement strand
ACTTTTCAACACTCCCTCTCAACAAGAAAGGCTTCCTCTCAAACCCGATCCTGTAACACTAGAATGTTCTGCATGCAATACATCTGGCCGGTCCACTTGCTCTATCATCAAAGTCTCTGACTGCTATTTCCTCTGTCGACTAAAAACTCTACATCTCTGTGCTTTTTAGTATCTGACTGCTCTAGCCTCTGTCACCTTGATCTCTGACTGCATCCGTGCTGCTGCTGGTTCTATCTCCTGGCATTGCATCTGCACTGCACCTCCCAACTGACCTCCCTGTTGGGCTAGAAACATAACTGATGCTAAAGCTCTACCTGTTGCTAACAAGTGCTCCCTCTCTGACATCTGTGCTACTGCAACATCTTCATGCATCTCGCACCATTGCACACCTCTCTGTGCCACCTAGCACTGTGCAAAACACTTGTGCCTCTCGCATTGTTGCAGCCTGCTAGCTATGCGTTGTCCCGGGATTCCCCGCACTGTCGCTCTCTCTGCTGCTCCATCCGCATCTATCTCTACCCAATCAGTCAGTTCCTGCTACTCCACATCGGGGCTCCCGTAGCAAGGTCTCATCCAAGAGGTTGGGTACCTCAAGGATCCTGCCCCTCCTCCTTGGGACTATCAATCTATATCGCCCCACCTCCTACCTGGAGGTATGGCTGCATGTGATCCCTCAGCCCACCTGGCTCGAAGTTTCCCCCTATTGGAGGTCTCTGCATGAGTAGATGTCTCTACTCGATCTCCTCTCATCTTCCCTTGTTGTGGCTGCTCCACAACCTCCTGAAGCTTCTGCACCAATCGTGGCTCCTCCACAATTGTCTGGGACTTCTTCTAGCTCTGCATGTTGAGAGGTAATATACCCTCCCTCTCAACCACCAAGTCTCCATCAGTTGCCTTGCTGCTCAAGGCTTTGCATGCATCTTGAACCTTAAGAGCATACAGGTTCTTGACCCATGAACCAATCTGCTTCACCTGTATAGTGATGATGTGTCTAAGGAAAACCTTTCCGTCTCTGAAGACTACATCATAGCCTTTGTCTTCCAACATCGCGATTGACACCAAGTTTCTCTTCATTCCTGGTACATACTTGACATCGGTCAAGGTAAGGTGAGCTCCATGCTCCCTCTGAAAAATAACCGTGCCTACACCTGAGACACTATAATTCTCATCATTACCCATCCCTATGAGAATTGGAGATCTTTCTCCTCCAAAGTACTGAACAAAATTTTGTCACCGCTCATGTGGAAAGAAGCTCCACTGTCAAGAAACCAACCACTTCCCATCATGGATGAAACCATGCATGTGAAGAGTGTGAAATCCAACTCAAACAGTGAAGCAAGTGCCTCACCTTCAGATCCTTCACCGGATCCCTTCTTGGACTTCTTCTTTGGGAAATTAGTAGCATAATGGCCTAATTCATGACAATGAAAGAATCTCACCTTCAACTTGTCAACCTTCTTCCCATCATTGGAAGAACTAGATTCAGAAAGAGAAACCTTCTCCTTCCCCTTCTTCGCCTTACTCACTAAGGCACAGTTCTCCTCATCATGCATAGATGAAGAACCATCTCTGGTGCTCCGCCTGATCTCCTCTTACACAAGATCCGACCAAAGTCTCTCCCATCCTGGAAATTTCTCCCGATCATTGATAGATTCCTGATAGGAATGCCAACTCTTCGGAAGACCAAGGAGAGCCAAGCTCACCAAGTCCTCATCATCGATAGTCACCCCCACGCTTCCCAGCTCATCCCGTCATTGGGTGAACTTCGTGAGATACTGGGGCATATTTTCTCCATTCTCACATTTTATGTTTCTGAGTTTATCCTTGAGTGCCAGCTTCCTCTGGTCGCTCTTGCTTTGGTATAGATCTGTCAACACTTTCCACATCAAAAATGGAGAAGCCTTTCCATGGAGGTTGGACACAATGTGATCCCTCATGCCCTCCAACAGAATCCTTCGACACTTTGCTGTCTTCTTTTGCCAATCCGCGACTTGAGAAGCATCAGTGGGTTTTGGGACATCCGCTTCTATGAACTTCTTCAACCCATTATCATATAACACTGCCTCCATCCTATCCTTCCATGCATGATTAGGGGCCTGTAGAGCCTCTAACTTACACCTCACCATCCACTATTACCTACTGTTTTTCATCACTTACCTTTCTCTTTTGCCTCATTTTCAATGTAAAACCACCCAGATCATTACATTAGATGTCATTAAGCATGATTAAGTGAGCTTTGCTAATGTGTGACTGTTTTGTTTAGATTTTGACATATTTATAGGCATTCCGCAGCTCTCTGCCGATTTCGCAGCCATCTGGTGATTCCGCAGCCATCTGGTGATTCCGAAGCCTTTTTGTTAATCTCAAGGTTCCATGTGCCATTTTGCCAAATGAGCCACATGGGCACTTAGGAATCAAGGTGCTCGAAGTTCCTGTGCTATTGGTTCAGCCATCCACGTCATCTGCACCTCCGGTCAACAAGGGGCAAGTTACGGTCAACAAAGGCAGCTTAACGGCGATGCGTAAGCTGTTGGGTCACGTCAGCTCAAACAGTGACTTGTCCATATTACGCAGGTTGTGGGAGACATAATCCAACTCTGGATTCAATGCCCATAATGACCAGAACCTCCAGCTATCCACGCAGGCTTATGACATGTTAATTAAACCTTTATTACGCATGACAGTCAGTTATTTTTCAGTTTTAGCTGTACGTGTTAGGCTATCTTTCAGATGCCTATAAAAACTTGCGTCTGCGTACGCTTATTTAACTTTATTATTGCTGTGTTTTTATGAACTGGTTATAATTTTAGTGCATTTCAAAACTCTGTTTTAATAGTGCTGTTCTAACACTCTGGATTGTGATTTTCTGCATATGGAGTAATAGAAGCAGTGCTGTTTTGAAGTTTTCAATACCTTGAGTCTTCTTTGGGCTATATGAATGGACGGCCCCTATTCATGTTAGCCTTGTACAGTATTGTATGTTCAACATTTCCTTATTTTTATTCAGCATTTATTTTTCTTGATACATGTACAGCGTAATTCACCTTTATGTTATTTCATTTCCAGCCTTTATTTTAAGCTGATCAGCATTGTTCTTTTGCAGTTTTTTAACCCGGGATTGATTGTGTGTTATGTATTTGCTTTATATCTAGTGGTAGTTTCAGTTGACAGATTCAAAGTTGCTGCCTTTACTTTATTTTCATAGCTGATTTTTAGTTTTATTTCTCAAATCTGTCTGCTAAAATATGAATGGTCTCTTTATTATAAATTGTCTATCTTTTAGATATTAGAATACTAATAACTTGCAGCCGACTTTGGGTACTTTTTAGACTAATCTTTAACTACTTTCTAATCGTGCTTTACATAGTACTATGTGTTAGAGGCAGAGAGTTAGAAAGAGCAAAACATTATAACTAGTCTTTAAAGTAGATTTTTCTCATTTTTTATCATTTCTTAGACTTATCTTTAGCTACTTCCTAATCGTGTCTTACACAGTACTATGTGTTAGAGGCAGAGAGTTAGGAAGAGATAAACATTATCATTGGTCTTTTAAGTGATTTTCTTACCTTTTATTTGCAGCAGCATGAATGGTGTCTAATGCCATTAGAAAGTGGTTATTTGCTTTCAGTTCATTTTAATTCATTTATTTCCTTCAAGTTTTCCTTTTCAGCAAGTAGTTAGAAACCACTAATCACACACCTTCACTCATCTAGAATTCACCTTACCCACACCATCACTCATCTATTTATAAATACATCACTCCATCTTAGGAAGATAAATTAACCACAAACAACACCCCAAAACGACAAAAAGCTTTAAGAGGTTGCTTAAGTACATATAGTACACCTTCACTTCATTAGCTTACGAGCCCCGGGTTGACAATTAATGACATCAATTTAGGAACACTAAATTGACTAAACAGGGTGTACTATGTGTGCTAAAAGCAAGCCCAACAATAGAAAACTAGGCTTGTACACTCCATTACCAGTTCCTTATCAACCTTGGGAAAGTGTTTCCATGGATTTTGTCGGAGGATTACCTAAATCTAGGAAAGGTCATGATTATCTGTATGTTGTTTTGGATAGGTTCAGCAAAATGTGTATTTTGATACCTTGTAATAAATAGATTACAGCTGAACAAGTTGCAAAATTGTTTTTTGAACATGTATGGGCTCATTTTGGATTACCCACTTCCATTGTATTTGATCGAGACAGCTGATTTGTGGGGAAGTTTTGGTCAAGTTTGTGGGAACTGATGGACACCAAACTGAAGAAAAGCATAGCTTTTCATCCAAAAACTGATGGCCAGACGGAAGTAGTCAATAGGACAATGATCCAGTTGCTTAGGGGATATTGCAGCAAGCATCCTAAGCTTCAGGATGAACATTTATGTTATGTGCAACATGCTTACAATAGAGAAAAACATTCTTCTACACAGAGATCTCCTTTTGAGACCTGCTTTGGTTTCACACCAAGGTCTCCTTTGGATTTTGTCTTTGGTAAAGACACCACAGTTGAGGGACACAGTGATGTGGATAGGGAAACTAGGTTCATTGAACAGATCCAAGAGATCTACTAGGCAGTACATGAATAGTTGAAAAAGAGCCAAGCCAAATACAATGCAAGGCATGACAAGCATCAGATGGAGCATAGTTTCCAAGTTGGTGACCAAGTCTGGCTATATATCAGCAAGGATAGGATGCAAGGTGAAGGTAAAAAGCTAAAGCCTATCAGGTATGGACCCTTCAAGATACTTGAGAAAATTGGTGAGAATGATTTTCGCCTTGATCTACCAGCTTACATGCACATCTACTCAGTCGTGAATGCAGATTACTTGAGGTTTTTTGAACCTTCACTAATTGAGGATCCCGAAGAGCAGAGTCAATTGCCTTCTATTGATAACCTGCTACCTGAATATCTTAATGAATTGTAGGAAGACACAGTTCTATACAGGAAGGTGAGGAGAACGCGTAAGGGAGATGTTGAGTACCTCAGAGTTTGTCTCAAGGGTTCAAAGTCGAGCAATGCAAAGTGGATAGAGATTGGACAAGTGAGACAATTGTACCCTCACTTAGTTGATGCTTGAAAACCAACTTTTGGTGGTCCAAAAGCTTTTTCAGTGGGAAGGTCGTGATCTGAATTGGATCCATGAAAATTATTGAAGTTCTATGACTGTATCAAATCAGGACAGACTTCAAAACCTTGTGAACAAAGAGCTATCAAGAAGGACCTCTAGACATTGGTAGTTTGTAGCCAACAAGGAACAACGAGGACCTCAGTCAAAGCGCACTAACCGAGGCCCATGGAGACTGCACAGGATGCAAACTGGCAGTTAGGAAATCCAGATTGGAAAACAGAGGTCGTTTCTAAATCACGCATCGTTGCGCAAAACCCCTTGAGAAGGAAAGGCCTCAAGTGCTCGGTCGCATGGGAAGTAGGGAAACCGTAAGGAAAAAGTGCTAAAGTGAAAGGCGGGTCCCGTGCTCCAAAACCGACGGAATATCGAAGGCATTTTGGACGGTAAGCGGATTTGGCAGAGAACGAGTGATTCCATACATTGCACGACACATGTCTGATGGATGACAGAGAAAACCACCTCTCATCATGGGCTAACGGTCGAGCAAGTCAACTGCGCGATAAGAGAAAACATCATAGGATCTGGGGCTCCATATCTGACGGCGGAGATTGTGCCCGATGCGAAACTGGATTTGACGGGGGAATTAAGCTGTGACATATAAAAGTTTGAAGTCCGATTTGACTGCTGAGTTGGAGGATGAATCATTACACAACGTAACTGAAATACCGAACCGTTGAGGAAGAGCTGGTGCAGTTCATGAGAGGACAAGTGGCCACTTCCCTCTGAGACATTAGCGATGACGCAGAGGCAAGGAATTCCAAGTGAACAACACCAAGCGATCTGAAGGGGTGGAAGAGGAAGTGAACAATCAAGGACAGATTAGCTTTAAGCCATGAATAGACATAGAACAAAACATGAAGAACTAGAGAAGGGAATAGTGAAAAGAGACGAAAGAGACAGTGAAGCAAGAGGCAAAAAACACAGAGAGTCAAGCTGACTTGCAGCATAAGGCGACATCTAGCTGACAGAAGGCTTAAGAGGTTCAAGCGATCCCTGTGAGGATATCTGTCGAGAACTGAGTACCAAATTGGACTCATCCCATTCAGACCAATTGAGGTTGAGACTTGGTAAGGAAGAGTTTGTGTGCTCTAATGGCTTGGGGAATCTGAGAACCACCCTACTAAGCATTATCTGTTTCAGGAGACTCAAAGTGAACTCCTCACCGTAAAAACTTTGCTTTAAAGACACAATAAAAAAAAGGCCACCACTGAAAGTTGGACTGGAGACGTAACCCAGGAGGATTGGGTGAACTCCTTATTAATTGGTTGTGTTCTTGTATTTGCTTACTGTTTTTCTCTTACTGTTTTCCATTTTCCAGCGTCTGTGTATTTTGCAATCTGATCGATCTATTGCTTAAAATAACATGGACACACACCAACACATGAGTCTATAATACCTTCATTCATTAATTATTTAACTGAGATCACTCACGAGTGATTTTCATATCACCTTCATTGATTGAAGATCCCGAAGAACAGAGTCAATTGCCTTCTATTGATGATCTGTTTCTTGAATATCTCAATGAGATGCAGGAAGATACAATTCTAGACAAGAAGGTGAGAACTACCCGCAAAGAGGATGTTGAGTACCTCATAATTGGACTCAAAGGTTCAAAACCAAGCAGTGCAAGATGGATAGAAATTGGGCAAGCAAGGAATCTATATCCTCACCTAATTGATGCTTAAAATCCACATTGGATCCTAGAACACTCTCTAAGTTTTCATGAACTCTTTAAAGATCATGTCAAGGATTAAAAGTCTTATAAAGGTCAAGCTTATCGGAGATATCCTCAGAACAATTGCAATTTGTGATCAGCGCAGAGCAACAAGGACCATCGATTAAGCGCATAGACTGTCAGCCCATGGTAACATGCGTTATCACAAATTAGCAAATGTAGAGGCCATTTCGAGAAATGGGGGTAGTTTCTGATATGTGATTTCAACCCCTCAAAGAAGGAAATGCGCAAGCACCCAGACCTGAAAAATTATAAAATGCAACGAATATCATTTTGATTCCATGAAAGTGGGATTCTACAAAACCGACAGAATTTTTGAGGGGCTACGAGCGGTAAGCAGTTTCAACCGAGTTCCACTCGATGCCATACGGTGAGTGCCACACGTCTAGTGGAAGAGAGAGAAAATCGTTCACATTGGACGGGTAAACATCAAGCTACTTAATCGCCCAATATGAATGATGACCATAGGATCTGGCCCCCCCATATCAACAATAGAGACATGTTCCGATGGATGACCAGATTTGACGAGGTCAATAAGGAAAGTTATATAGGATTTGAAGCCTGATATGGACGATGCGTTGGTAGAAGGTCGTGTTTTGTGGGTATTCTTGGAGTTAACGGAGAAAAACGATCATTTCAAATATGTCCAAGAGAACTGACACTCATCCATTATGAAATAGGTGGCCGCCTCCTTGTGAAGCATTATATAGTGACTAATTACGCAGGATAGAGGGATTCAAATGGACAGAGGCAGGGGAACCAAAAAGCTAGGAAGCAAAAATGAACAACGAGGAAGCAGATTGGCTTTAAAGCTACAAACTAATAGAGATAAATTAAGCAAGCAGAGAGCAGTAGGCAGTTAGTCGAAAGTAGAGAGAAGAAGCCGAGTTGACCTACAGAAGAAAAGGCATCATCGAGCCAGGATTAAGATAGAGATAGAGAGAGTCAGAGAGTCTATGCACTCCAGAGAAGGTTTGAGAGGTTCAAGCACACTCCTCTGTAATGCCTGTCATGTATGAGTCTTAGATTGGGCTCATACTATTATGACCAATAGAGGTCGATATTCCGTAAGGAGAGTCTGTGTACTTTAGATACTTGGGGGATCCAAGTACAGTCTTGTTGATTTATATCTGTCGAGTGAGACTCAAATTGAGCTCACTGTTGTAAAAAAATTTCTTTGAAAACATAATAGATAGGCCACCACTGATGGCTGGACCAAGAGATGCAGCCCAGGAGTATTGGGTGAACTCCTTATTAAACTTGTTGTGTTTATATGTGTTGCCTGTTATGTTTTCTTTAACTGCTTCATTGCATGTGTATTTCACAATCTTATTGATCCGTTGCACAAAATAACATAGGCACATCCATTCACATGAGTCTATAATACCTTATTGTTTGTCTTAGATCAATACCAGATCAAGGAAACAAGTACAACCAGAAACCTCCTTAGTAGAAAAACTAAGAAAATCAATTCCTCAACTATTCCTTGAATAACTACAAATATTTAAGAGAAACAACCTCACTTACCCAATAAAACATTTGAGGAAATTTTGATTGGATTGAAGAATTTTAATTTTTTTTGAAGGAGAAATGATAAAAATATATAGAGAAGTAGAAAATAGAAAAAGATAAGTGCAAGAAAGACATGAAAGAGAAAGAGAACAAGTAATACTTGATAGAGAAAGAGAAATATAAGAAGAATGGGAAATAATTGAAGTAGAAAGAGAAATAAAAGAAAAGGCAAACCATGATGAAAGATTACCAAATGTAGGAGGAAGAAGAATTAGAGCTAAAGAAGAAGAAAACCAAGATGATGAAATTAATTTTAGATTCCCCATTCTAGATGCACTTGCAATCTTGGGAACTAAGGTAATAATGAAAAATATTCCTCCTATTCTTATAATCTTCTATGGTATGTTTGTTGAAGACCCATGTGTTTTCTTATATGAATTTGATATTTTATGTGGCACATATGGATACACAAGTGATCCACACAATTTTTGTCTATTTCATTCTTCTTTAAAATGTTCTACATTGAAATGGTTAATGGGATTAGGAGAATCCACTATATTATATTGGGATGATATGACAAAGACAATTTTGAGAAAATATCATCCTTATTGTAAATCTTGATATTATAAAGAAGACATTTTGAGGATGTGTCAATAAGAGGATGAAAGTCTTGAATAATACTCAAAGAGATTTACATATAATCTACAAAATCAAAGCTCCGAGATTACCCAGACAATTTTCTTAAAACGAATCTGGGATGATTATATAGATGTCCCTAAAATTATGGGGGAAGGTGACATTTCTCATTTACCTTATGATCAAATTACTAAATTGTGCAAGGAATACTCCAGTGCAAGAGCTAAATATGGAAAGGGATAATTAGATTCTCTCTCAAAGTTGACTAATTCAACTTCAAGAGGAGTTACAAGAGAAGAACTTGGAAATATTTTATAAATTTTAAAAATGACATCTTAAATAGTCTTGGTTCTCAAATTGATACATTAAAAGGTAAAAAGTGGAAAGAAGAACATAGTGAAGTATTATCTACATTTTTCCATAAACATAGAAAGAAACATCCTTTACATGAATTTCCCTCGGATAATATTGAAATTTGTGGATTTTTTGTAGAGAAACACTCAATAGAAAATTTTCCAACAATATCAGATCTAAAGACAATATATAAAATCGAAAGTGAAGCAATAGATTCATTCTACTATGTTTCACTGCTAACAAGGCCTTTAACAACATCAACCTATAGATATATCTCAGGACCCCCAATAGTTTCCTCAATATTCTCCATATCTAAAGAAAAATACATAGAAGACTCCTATGCCATGGTAGTCTTGGCCTCTTAAACAATTTATGAACCAACCTTATAAAAAAAATTGGCAAGGAAAATCATATGGAAACCAACCTCCCTACAACCCTCAACAACCTTATTATCCATCATACCTCCAATATCCAAACCAAAAAAAACAACCCCCCCCCCCCTTTCAACAATTCAAACAACCACAAAATCCATATGTTCTACAACAATATTTTGTACCAAAAATTACCCAACTTCAACAACTTTAGTTGCCATCTAATAAACATCAACCTATACCTACACAACTACTATCCTAGCTAGTGGAAAATCGTAATAATAAAGTGGAAATACTTGTATACAACTCTGAATAAGGGACACTTCCCACTTATGAAATCATTTGTGTTGAAAATATCCACTTAAGGTCAGGAAAAGTTTTGCAAAAGGAATCTCCCGTAATCATTGAAGAACAAGAAAAAGAAATTTAGGAATTCATAACAAAACTAGTCCAAATGAGTGTGATAAAAGCACAAAAGCTCAAAAGGATAAATAAATAGCAACCAAATTATCCTCAAAACAAAAATGGGCCTTAGGAAGGGCAATTTTTTAGAGCTCCAAATCCTACCTACAATCACTATAGATTCACATCCAATTCCATAACCATCATTGCTACTTTCACTTATGCATATGATTGATTTTTTTCTTTTAACTCGAATACGGTTGGTGTTCCATTGACTTATAACTCCTTTGGATCATCTTCTATTTTGGATGGATGAGGCTCTATGGTATCACATATTTCAAATATTATTTTTTGAATTTTATTCCATTTAATTTTTTGTAGGTTGAGCATAGGTTTGTATTGCTACATTCGTCCTGTAGTTATATTCCTTTTTTCTTCCTCTAATATATACAAGAAAATAATATACATACATGCATATATAAAACAAGGAAGAGAAGAAAGTAATGGTGGAACCAACAACATGCAGTGTTTATAATAATATGATCATCAATAATAACCCTTTATATCGCATATCCATGTCTATTTATACATTAACATTAGAATAAGTTAGAACTTCCATAACTACCTTGGTTGGTTGACTTGACCAAGAAGTCAACCAAACCAACTACCTAGTTTTTAATAATACTTGGTTGCTTACACTTTGCAATGGTTGACCGTTATTCCTAGTTAACTAGTTTTCTATGTGCTCCAATAGAACTTCAACAATAATATCTTTACAAGCATTATATGATTTTAAAAATCTTTTAGGATAACATTTTTTTTGTTGACTTATAATCAAGAAGTATCTTAGAAATCTAAATAGCTATGATTATAACAATATTACATTTCAATGGAGAATAATCAAAATAACATCTATATGTCAATATATTGATGCTTAAACATGCATATATAGACATTAATAACATGGAAAAATAACATTTACATTGACCATTTAGGTAATGAAAGTTACAAGGCAAATCCAAATATACTAGTCCATAATGCTAATGGGACATTTATAAACATGTATATATCGATGTTTATCACAAAACTTCAAGAAAAATCGTAGCCAATTTTGAGGACAACAATGGCAAAAAGGGTTTTAAAAAAATTAAATATATTTTTTGACCCCAATTGTACTAGTGTGAGTATTCTTCATTTGCATCCATTCTCAATCATTCTTCCATTTCCTTTTCCATATTCTTTTGCTATTTTGGTTTTATATTTGAAGGACTTCTATCTTCTTACACTTAGGCTCTATTTCTAGGGACCCGTTTTCCTACTTCTCTTAGTCTCCTCCATAGGTATCCATAGAATTTAAGTTATGCAACTTCTCATGTAAGCAAATTAGGTGATTTTTAATCGTCCTTATTCATCACATTGTTCTCTTCTACTAGAGATTTAAATTATTTTCATTTTCTTAAGCATATTTGGACACTCCATGTGATGGTTTTATATTGGTTTGCATTTTCAATGAGCTTTCATAAATCCTTCTCTATTTGTTTCTTCCACTTATTTTTATTATGTTGATGTTGAATTATGGGGACAATCTATTAAGGTATGAGCTTGCTCATGAAATTTTTGTAGAAATTAATTGTAGATTCAAATTGCTTATGTAATTTGCTAAAGCAAAAGACTTGAATCCACTCTACTCATCAGCCGAAACAATTAATCAATAGAGAAATCACAAAACATAAGACAAGATTTAATCACATATGATTAGAGATTTATCTAAGGGTAAAACTTGCTACTCAAAACCCCTTCCTATCTATATATTGCATTAGATCATAAAAGTAAAGAAGATTTACAATGCTTGCTCAAGCCTAAGAAACCTCAGCACTAGTACAATTTATCTCACTACCTCACAAGTTGACTCTAGCTAATACTTAGCTAACTATACTACCTATCGAGCTCCTATTTCCTTACACAGTTTATCAAGGAATTATCCCCCTATTAATTAAGGAAATCCCCATCCTGAATTTCGCAATCCCTATAGGCCCTTCTCTGATTGCATGCACCACTTGTACAACTCAGAAAATTATACAATTGATAGTACACTGCCCTTGAACTCCAATCTAAACTGGGTAACTCGAATTTCATGCATGCATGAGTTAATTATGGTTGATTTATCAATTAACTGGTTTAACACTTGAAGTTTCACCCCACTACTAAACCTCCTACTAGTTCCTCCAAAATTTGGAACTAGGTTAACTGACATTAACTCAGTTTAATTGAATTAAACTATTACTACTCAAATTAAATTGACCCTATGCTCCTAAAATTTAGGAACCAGTGCTACATGACTCAAGTTAGGCCCTCAACTCGAATTAACTGAGACAACTAAGTGAAATTAACTTAGTTAACTCATTCTTGTTGTCTTGTGACGTAGAATTACAGTTTTCTCTTAATTTAATTCAAGGGAAAATTAAATCAAGATTTTCTTGTTACCATTTTCAACACTCCCTCTCAACAATAAAGGGATTATCTACTACTCCGATCTAGCCTACCCCGATCTAGCCCTTATGCAACTAAAATTTGCATTTTTACAATGCCTTTGTCAAAATATCTACATTTGATTCCTATGTAGGAATGTACTCCAACAACATGATTGTCCTCTGCACACAATATCGTAGATGGTGATATCGGATGTCGACATGCTTGGATTGATCATGAAAACTAGATTCTTAGAGAGTTTGATACAAATATGGTTTTCATAGTAAATCACTGTAGGATCCATAATCTAACCAAATAACCCAACAATAATATTCCTCATCCAGATAGCTTCACAAGCTTCTTAACTAGCATCCATTTACTCTGCTTCTATTGAATTGAGTGAAACTGATATTTGCTTCCTGCTGTACCAATAAAATGTTGTTGATCCAATACTAAAGATGCCTCTTGATGTGGTCTTCATGTCTGATGGAATACCTACCCAATTTGCATCTGTGAAGCCTTGCATCTTCACTCCCTATGTCTGCCTTTACCAAAGATCAAACTGAGTGGTGCCTTTGACGTATCTGAACACATGCTTTGTTTCCTTCCAATATAGTTTGGTTGGCTTAACCATAGCATGACTAAGTTAGTTAACTGTGTAACATATGTTCGCTCGTGTGTTCACCAAATACATAAGTGAACCCACAACTTGCCTATAAATAGTAGCCTTTGCTACTTCACCTGAAGTAGCATCTTCCTTCCTCCAATTCCTTGCTAGAGGAGTCTCCATAGGTTTGCTGCTCTCCATGTGGAACTTCATCAATATCGCGTTGGCATACTTTCCTTGAGAGACAAACAATTCCTCATCTCCTTTCCATACTTCCATACCGAGGAAATAATGCATGAGCCCCAGGTCCTTCATCTTGATTTCTCTTGCAATATAATCTTTGCAAGATTTTACCAGCTTCTCATCACATGTTAGAGTTAAATCATTGAAATATAATTCTATAATCAATCATTTACCTTCCATCATAATATGGTAAAGGTTTGCATCTTCTTCACTTTTTGTGAAGTCCAACCTGGTGAAATAGATGTTGATCCTGGTGTACTAAGCACAGGGTGCTTGTTTCAATCCATATAGTGCTTGCTTGAGTTTGCACACATGCGACTCTCTGTTGAAGGTCTCAAATCCTTCCAGTTGCTCATTGTACAACTTTTCCTCAATCACTCCATTAAGGAATAAAGTCTTCACATCAATCTGATGTATCTTCCAACACATATGCTCTGCAAGTGCTAGAATTGATATGAAAGAAGAGTACCTTCATACTAGAGCAAAGGTATCCTCGTAATTAATTCCCTCCACCTGAGAGAACCCCTTGGACACAAATATGGCCTTGTGTTTCTCGATGCTTCTATTTGCTGCTTGCTTCACCTTGTAGATCCACCTGGAACCTACCACTGACTTGTTCTATGGTCTTGGGACAACTTCTTAAACATTGTTTCTGACTCTGGAATCATATTCCTCTACTATGGCATCAGCCCATACTAGCTTCTACACTACTTCCTCGAATGAGGATGGTTCTATCTCAACTAGCTCACTCATTAGGGCCATGTACTTAGTGTACTAATTTGGTGATCTCCTCTACTCGCGTTATGATGTGGGTGCTCCCACATTCTCTCTATCATCATGCAATAATTTGTGAACTTCCCTGGTACGCTTCCTTCCATCTATAGATGTCTTTGCATGAATGGGTGCTTCCACTCTCAGCTACTATGCTTGTGGCTACTCTACAACATCCTGAGATTCTTCCTTTTGAGCCAAAATCTCCTCATATGCATGTAACTGTAGCTCCCTCTCAAGGGAACATCTCATGGGCTTCTTCATCGAACTTCACATATCTACGAACAACTGACATCCTGTGAGATGGTAGGTACACCTAATAATTGTGAGGGTTATCAATGTACCCCACAAATATGCCTAACTCAGTTGTAGGCTCTAGATTTTTCCTTGGATCCTTAGTAATACGAAAGTAAACTAATGAACCAAAGATCTTAAAGTGTGACACATCTGGTTTCTTACCTGAAAAATCTTCTTCTGATGTACTCATCTCGAGAATCCAATGAGGACTCTTGTTCTACACATATACCTCTATGTTGCATGCTTCATCCCACAAGTGCAACGATAGGCCCTGATCACGCAACATCGCTTGTGTAGCTCCCACAATAGTTATGCTCTTCCTCATAGCCACCCCATTTTGTTGTGCATGATGGGGTTCTATTAACTCTTGTCGAATGCCTTCTGATGCACAAAATTTCTTGAACTCATTCGACACATATTCACCACTGTTATCTCTCTTAAGAGCCTTCACTTTATTTCCAGTGTCTTTCTCAACAAGTGCTTTAAATTCTAAAAAATTGGAAAATGTCTGGTCTTTCTTATGCATGAATAAAATCGAGCGCTTACATGAGAAATCGTCTACAAATATAACATAATACTTGTGCTTAACCGTGGAGGTCGTTGAGAAAGTTCCACACACATCTGAGTGAACTCTTTCAAGGAATGCTTGCACTCTATTGTCCTTATCATGGAAGGTGGATTTGGTGTACATCCTGAGTGTACTCCCTTGCATGTATCTCGTTTCTCTAGTGCACCCTTGGGAAGTCCTGTAGAAATCTACTGCATGATCTTCAAATCTCCATGGTGCAAATGGTCAAGTCTCCTATGCCACAATTCACTGGTATCTTGACTCTGCATCTTCTTTGCTTTCATGTTCAAGGAATCATAGTCTTCTACATCTAATTTGTAGAGGTTCTTTACCCAAATCCCGATCCGTTGCACTCGTCACGTGGCGATATGTCTAAGGAAAGCCTTTCCTTTGCTAAATACCACATCATAGAGATGGTCTTCCAATATAGAAACTGAAACTAAATTCTTCTTAAGACTCGAAACATACATGACATATTTTAATGTGAGAGGAGAAACAAACTCCCTCTGGAAAGTAATTGTATTGATACCAATTACGTTATACCTTCCATCTTCTCCCATCTTGATGTGCATCTAGAGGTCCTTTTCCTCCAAGTCACAGAAAAATTCTTTGTTGCCCGTCATATGGAATGAGGGTTCACTATCCAGGCACCACACACTGCCCATCACCGATGTTACCATGCATGCAATGAGTGTGAAATGAAACTCAAATTGTGAAGTTAGAGCTTCACCTGTTGCTCCTCCTGAGGGATTCTTGTTGGCCTTCTTGTGGAGAAACTTCATGGCATAGTGTCACAGCTCATGACAGTGAAAACATTTTATCTTTGACAAGTCTTTCTTCTTGCCTGCCTAACCAAATTCTCATTCGGATTGGGATTTCTTCCCTTTCCCTTCCTTTTCCTTTCTAGCCAAAGCACAATTCTCCTCCTCATCATTCTTGGATGAGGTTCCATCTTTGGTATTCCACCTTATCTCTTCTTGCACCAAGTCGGACCACAATCACTCCCAATTTAGTTGCTTCTCCCTCCCATTTACCGAATCTTGGTAGTTGTGCCAGCTCTTGGGAAGTCCTAGAAGTGCTAAGTTTACCAAATCATCTTCAACCACTGTAACCCCAAGAATCCCAAGTTCATCCTCACATTGGGTGAACTTACTTAGGTATTGTGGTATTGTGTTACCCTTCTCCATCTTGATCTTCCGAAGATTGTCCTTCAGTACCAACTTCCTATGGTCACTACTATTATGAAACAAGTCTATCAAGGCTTGCCACCTTGCATATGGGGTATCCTTCCCATGGAGATTCAAGACAATATGATCTTGAATTCCTTCTAGTATGATCCTCCTCACCTTTTCCACACATTTCTTCCACTCTGCCATATCTTGAGCATTAGTTGTTGGAGGCTTAGGAATATCATTTTCTATGAATTCCTTCAGCTTGTTATCTTCTAACCCTTCCTCCATCCTGTCATTCCAAGAAATATAATTTGAGCTACCCTCAAAGGAATACTTGAGTCTTAATCCATAGAACGACATCCTGTTAGCTCTGAATAATGGTCTTGCAAATTCGATTTACCTGCAAATACAAACTCAAATTCTTCTCTTCTATTGTGATTCCTACTCTGATACCATGTATAAATTCCTTTTAGATTCAAACTTCATATGTAATTTTCTCAAACAAAAGACTTGAATCTACTCAACTCATCAACGAAAACAATTAATCGATCGAGAAATCACAAAACATGAGACACGATTCAATCACATATGCTCAAAAATTTATCTAAGGGGAAATGTGTTGCTCAAAACCCCTTCCTATCTATATATTGCATTAGATCAGAAAAATAAAGAAGATTTACAATGCTTGATCAAGCCTAAGCAACCTCTACACTAGTAGAATCTATCTCACTACATCACAAGCTGACTTTAGCCACTAATTAGAAAATTATGAGTCCTGCCAAGCTCCTATTTCCTTGCATTGTTTCTCAAGGAATTAGCCCCCTATTAATTAGGGAAATCCCCATCCTGAATTGTGCAATCCCTATTGGCCCTTCTCTGACTGCATGCACCACCTGTACAACTCGAAAAACTAGACAACTGATAGTACAATGCCCATGAACTCCAATCTCAACTAGGTAACTCGAATTTCATGCATGCATGAATTAATTATGGTTGATTTATCAATTAACTGGTTGAACACATGAAGTTGCATCCCACTGCTAGACCTCGTACTAGTTCCTCCAATTAACTCACATTAACTCAATTTATCTAAATTAAACTATTACAACTCAAATTAAACTCAACTTGGGCTCCTAACATTTAGGAACCACTCTACATGACTCAAGTTAGGCCCTCAACTCAAATTAGCTGAGCCAACTAAGTGAAATTAACTTAGTTAACTCATTCTTATTGTCTTGTGATGTGGAATTACAATTTTCTCCTAATTTAATTCAAGGGAAAATTAAATCAAGATTTTGTTGTTGCCATTTTCAACAATCTTAACATGTAAAAGGTACATATTCATGGTTTATGGTTTGGATCCATTCGATATCTTGTAAGTTGATGCAAATTGAGCCTAGTACAGCTCAAGAAACATTGATGTATACATATTGTAGGTATAACAAATTTGTATGATTTTTTTAGTGAATTTTGAGGTCTTGATGAAGATGCATATTATGTTTCTAATCCCTACAAGGGTCTCTTCCTCTAATTATTCTTACAAGATTGGGTACATGTGAATCCAAATTGGTGCCTATGTGAAATCTTATTTTTCTAAGTTAAATTTTTTTATCCAATGGTTTAGGTGGAGATTATAAAAGTGGAAGGATTAGGGTGTCTCTTTGAATACTCTTTCATAGTTCTCCATGGTACTGAATATAGTAATATAGAATCCCTTAGAGCCAAATTTTAGGCCAACTACCCTTTGTGTTTGCATATGTGCTCACCCACTAGATTATAGTTTCCTTTGATGTTTAGATCTACATAAATATACTAATAACAACATTGTCTTTCGTGTATATGTAGTAATTCTTAACTTTTCTTGAGGTAACCTCATAATAATGGTTTTCAACCATATTTTATAAGCACCGTCCCTTTAGTCTAGTTTCTACATGGCTAACTTTAATAAACCAATCTTCATTGTCTACTCCCATTATTATGTCTTTGAAAAATGTTAAAAAGACTTTCCCCTTATTTGAAACTATAGTTTATCATTTATATATCTATATCTATATATATATATATATATATATATATATATATATATATTTTTTTTTTTTTTTTTTTTTTTTCTATCAACTTTCATGTAATTTAACCATGAAAGTTCTCAAACCCCTTTACTAATAAACTCTTATCCCCTTAAAATTAATATGAAAAAAAAATAAAAATAAAACATTTTTTTTGAAACAATTTAAGAAGAAATCACATTGGTAGATTTAGGTCAACGCGTTTCGAACCAACTTGTGATTATGAACCACACTAGTTGATTCAAAACGCGTCGGCATAAAATCTACCAATGTGATTTCTTCTTAAATTGTTCCCAAATTAAATTATGGATCACAGAAACTTGAATTCAATTATAATAACATTTTTGTTAAAAATTTATTATTTTTTACTTCAAACCACATGGTCTTCACCTTAAATATTTACTATACCTATCTTGTGTTCATCATCACAATTATATATATATATATATATATATATATATATATATATATATATATAGATAAGCATGGGATACAGAATTAAGACAATTCATTCACCTTTATTGTCTATGGGAATGAGATTGAGATGGCCAAGGCTATATTCATGCATGCCACTACTGTAGTTAAATAAGATTACAAGCAACATTATGGATGAGTATAAATATATTCTCATGAAAATAAAGTTCATAGAGTCGTGAACCTTACTCATTAACATACTACATATATTATAATTATAATGATTAGGACACACCCAAAACTAAGTCAAGTTTACAAATTCATATATTGAACGTTGTTCCATTTACATTATAAATACCTCCATCCAAGTTGTGTAGTGATTATAGTTAAAAATTGATTCCATTTACACAACTAATATTTCCATCCTCAAAGTTGTGTAGTGATCATAGTTAAAAGTTTACCGTCTTTGACGGGTCATTATTGTTAAAAAATAAAATTCTTTATGTGCCCATTTTAAGAACAAAATTTCAAACAACTAAGAAAAACAATTTAAAGGAGAGGGATACCCATTTCCTTGTCCCATCAAAATTGCTTTTTAGAATCAAAAGGCACTCCCCGTGCAAAGTCATTATCTTATCCTTATAGCTTTTGAAAATGTCATCAATATTTTTATTCAAAAGATTTTTTGTAATAGATTATTTCTGATGTCAAATCTGATTATGACCATGAATATTAAATACTAAGCAATGCCAAGAAGTAAACAATTATTAAGAGATGCCCTCTCCCAAAAAAAAATATCAATTTTTTATGTTATTGGAATAATGTTTGAAATAAGTATGCAAGCTAAAAGATAAACATACTAGGGAATCAAAGATGGTTAGTGCTCTAAAAAGGTGTATATGAAGATAACAATATTGTTAGTGCTCTAAAAAGTGGAAATTATGGATATCTTAAAAATGTCTACATGTCTTTCTTGGTCTCGTGAATATCTTAAAACTACAAAACGGTATGAAAGTAAAGAGATAACAAAAAGATGCAGAAAGTAAGTACGAGAGTATTTAAATTATTTATTAATATAAAAAATATTTTATTAAATAATAAATTTATAAAATTTTAACAAAGGTTTTTTATAATATTATTATTTTATTTTAATTTTAAATTGATAAAAATAATGATTAAAATAATGGTAGGGTTTTGATTTTTGAATTCATGCTTATGTGATCTATATTGATTTAAGAGTAATAAAGTTTTTTTTGGTAGAAATCATATAGGAAGATTTTTTGCCGATGTATTTTGAACTATCCAATGTGGTTCATTGTCAAGACAAAATGAAGAGACAGATCATGGCATTAGCTTAAATAGGGATCAATGTAGAGACGCTTAGTGGATATAACAACTATATATCCAATTTAACATAGGATATATTAGTTTTTAACCAATTATTTAAAATAATAATAAATAATATATGAATAAGTTTGTTTTTATATGTATTTATTTAATTATTTTTTCTAAGGAAAGAAATTGGTCTCCTTCTTAGTTTTAGAGTTAGAGTGAGATTGTTAGTACTAAGCCAGACAACCCATCATAGTTATTTAAGAGCTCACAATGCATGAAACAAATACAATAATGCTCAGTGTGTCACTAATGGGGATTTGAAACTAGATAAAGAAGATAACAACCATTTCTGCCCAACCAACCAAAATAAACCCAATTAATGCAAACATATCTATATTTATTCCTTAATGTATTAAAATATTAAAAACAGGTGGGTTTAATAGTTAGTTTTATATATATATATTATATATATATATATATATATATATATATATATATATATATATATATAAATAGTTATAGTTAAACTATAGACTTAAATTAATTTTCTATTATTATCATTTTATTATTATTCTAAAAAATAAAACTAATAATATTTTTCTTCCAAAAAAGCCATATTTTTAATTTAGATGAAAAAAAATGTATTTTTCATATGCTTCTAACATCAAAAGAGAACATATTTTTAGAGATATCATTTACCATTATAGGAAAAAATAGACTTCAAGGCTTAGAAAACAAACAAAAATATTGATTGTCATGTTGTAAATAGTTCATGCCTCTAAGCATACCAAAACAAACATAGTTTGTAAATTATTGCAGTCAACCAATGCTTCACTACATCAAAGAGCGTTTATGTAATGACTTGACCATGATTTTAAACTTTTCATATTAGGTAGCATCGAACATGTACCCAACATTTAACTTGTCATTTACACTAAAAATAAGTTAAAAAATAACTTGACTTGTACAAAGACTTCATTACAAACTTCGATGATTTTCAAATCTTCATGACATGAACTTTTCTCGAACTACATACATTAACAAACTCTTGACCTTTCGTGATTAAGCTTCGTGTCAAGTACTCTCACTTATATACTCAAAATTTCAAACCTATCTGACAATTTCACATTTTTTAACTTCATAAATTTATACTCATGGGGTATATACTATAAACAAAAAATCTTTGAAAATCTTTAAAAATATTTAAACAAAAAAAAAACCATTCTAACACTATACAACTTGCTTGGGTTCATACTTTCAACTTTCACTTAAGTATACTTTGAATTCTTACATTGTTTGTGTCTCTTTCCATCATTGAAAATTGTAACCTTTAAAGCATTTATTTAATGCACATAACTAGTTCTCGTCACATAGAGGAAGATTATTTATTTATTTAATAATATGACTCACTTTTTTATCAATGTGTGTGAAGAAATAAAATGATAAGATTAAAAAAAAAACAATCTTAGAATATTTAGATGTTACTCCTTTCTCAATGAAGCTTCTCTTCTCTTTATATCGACCTCACAACTATCATTTTTTCTTGGCAAGTTGTTAATTTCTTCTTTCTATGGTTTTTTAGGTAGAAACAAATCTACACAAATTTAATTTTCTTTAGTAATTAAATTTACATGGTACAATAGATTAACTATCGAAAATATAAATTTTAAGTAGGGAAACATTTAAGGGCTAATATTTGCAAGTGGGCTAATTTTCTATAATTTTACCAAAACAAGGATTCACCAAACTTTATTTTTTTCTAAGAGTGATTCACTCAAATTTTATAGTATAGAATTATTTAATCTTAAAAAGTTGCAAACAAATTATAGGGACTATATAAAATCATAAGAAATTTGAATATGTTTATAACTTATCATGAAACATTTTACAATTTGCATATTAGGGACTAGTAAGATTCCCAAGGTTGCTAAATTTTACGAAAAAAATCATATTTAAATTTTTCCATGCTTTGAGTGAGCCATATTTTTAACATTTAAAAAAATTATGTCTTGATGCACTAGATCTATTAGGATAAAATTCAATTAGCATTCAAGGAGCACATTCCATGGCACCTCTTTAGAAATATATTCTTAGAATAATTATGCTCTCTTTGATTGCCTCTATTTCCTTGTTGCTCAAAGCACCTTCAAGTTGGCTTTGAAGCTTCTATAAAAATTTATTCTCATACATCTTCCTACCATTTCAAAAAATTGTAGATACAAATCTATATCTAGGTTATGTTGATTTTCCAAAGTGGATATGTCAACCATATTAATTTATTTTAGATCACATGGTAAAATAAGTCATGTATAGGATAGGATAGAAACTAAAAACTCAGAGAAAAATATCAACAGAATTACTTTAACCTTATGAAAAATTCATGGGAATCTTATCACAAGAATCCATTGTGGTAATTAGAGATGATAGAGATGACCTATAGATTTCTAGTATTTCTTTTGTGATTTTATCATAAATCTCAAAAAGAAAATGATTTAGTATTTTTTTAATGAGAAATTATGGACCTCGTAAATGCCACATCATATTCCTATGATGGTTGTAATGTAGAGAATGAGATTCATTCATATTTTTAGCACAAAATTGAACAAATTCTTCATCTTCTAGGGAGTAAATGTAGTATCACCTTCCTCTATGTGTCATCACCCCCTTTATGTGTCATCACCTCCTTTACATCAAAATATTGATTCATCACTAATTTTCATATGCCCACTTAAATCAACATAAAAAGTAAGCACCAATGCATCAATGGATTCATTATCTCTCCTAGGTCATACTAGCAAGAAAACTGAAGCATTAATATTTATCATAGGAATTCTCAACTACCCATCTAATCTACTCCATGTTTTTATGCTTCATTATCATGGCATAAGAAACACCTCTCTTGTGTGGTGTTTACTCTAATGAATCCCTTCTTATCTCTAAAACATCACTTCACACCCAATGACATTGCCTTCTCTCGATGTCACCTATATAGAGTAGTTTCACACTCAGTTGCTTTCCATAATGAAATATCTTGCAAATACTTTCTCTTTACATTTCCAAGATACCTTTTACTAAATAGAAATAAAGCTTCCATCCTTAAGCCTTGTTTCTTCAAAGCATAAGTTGTTGCATTGAACAATTTCTTCTCACCAAATGAAACCCTCCCACATATAGCTGTAACAAATCATTTGCATTGTAAATAGTATTCAACATTGTCTAAGACACCTGACATGGAAAATCTAATAAAACATAATTTGGCTAGAAAGGCATCTTCAACCCCTTCAATAATTCACAATCAACAAAGCTCACAAAACCACAAACATTACAACAATTAATATTAAAATTATTTCCCACTCTTCTATCTCTTTTCTTCCAATTAAATTGAAGGAAAAGCATTCATCTAATACAAAAAATTCCTTGTTTACATTAAAACCAAAGTATTTCCATTTCCCTAAGGGATGTTTACTTTTCTACGTCGGAAAACCAAAACTCACTTAATCGAAGTGGGGAATCACATGAAGGCCATCAAATACACTTCGATGATCAAATACCCTTTAATGATCAAATATTATCATCAAAATTAGGTAAATGGGATATTCACAACATGTGCATATTTGACACATTTCAGTGATATGTATTTTCAATTGATCTCTAGTCGATTAACTACATGTTTTTTGGTTGATCACCCAATAATACTTTAACAATATAAGGTATATAGTATTTTAAAATCTTATTTGATATGAACCACATAACAATAGGACAATTTTCAAGGAGAAACAAAACCTCAAAATATTTTTAATTTTGTTCTATAGTAGCATATATTTACTAAGCCTTTATTAAATTAGGGAAAATTATAAGGATGGAAATTTATATGAAAGTTTAGAAACATTCACAAATGTCATTAGTCCCTAACATGCAAACTATAAAATGTTTTCTAATATCCTTGTAAAAATATTCAAATTTATAATGATTTTATATATACTCTCTATATAATTTTGGCGATTTTTAAGGAAAAATAGTTTTATACTATAAAGTTTGGGCAAAAATTATTTTAGAAAAAAAAAAAATGAAAATTGGCAAATCTTTTTTTATAGGAAAAATCATGGAAAATTAGCCCACTTGAAAATATTGGCCCCTAAAATTTTCCATGTATTAAACTACACATCAAATGGCTTAGGGAAATGAATTGAGTAATCAATTTAGAGTGTTAGTTAGTTTCCATGCCAATCTTTAGATCAACTCATCTTCACTTCTTGCTCTCCATATCTTTTCTCTGATATGAAAATCATGTATCAATGATGTAGCATCATCATACACCTCTAACCATCAACAAACAAACACTATCATACGTTGAAGTAAAGTAAGGGACACTGATAAATATGTGTTCCAAACTATCTCGAAGGGGAAACTCTATTATCAAATTATTCTCCTGTGTTTTTTCATTATACAAATTGCCCCTTTATATATATAAAAAATTGACCATAAAAAATGAACTATAATTGGAAATTTATTTCAACCAAATCCATAACTATATCCAAAAATATTTCCTCAAATATTTCCATGAATCTCTAAATAAATATTTATCGCTAACTTCTCCCATTTCTCCCTATCTCTTATTCTTGCATAAACTTCTAGAATTTTTTCCAATCATATTATTTAGACATGATCACAAGTGGGAATTATTCCTTCATGCTCCCCCCCCACACAACCCCCCCCCCCCCCCCCTCCCCAACCCCCCCATTATGAGCACTTGTGATCTCTTCATATCTCTTTTGAGTGGTCCCATCTTCATCTTATATTATCTCCACCTTTGCCATTCATCTTCTTCTATGATATTTTGTATTCTTCATTCTTCATGTTTGTCATCCTCATTCTTCTTCACTTGCATTGATGTGTTTTCATGTCGCACATGTCGCACACCAACTAGAGTGATTGTAGTTCATACTTGAACCTATATCCCTCTAGATGGATACCAAAATTTGAAATATGGAAAGTGATAAATGACCCTCATTTATGATGACCCAACAAGCCTTAATAAGTTAAAGTTGGTTTCAATTTTAGGTGCTTCCCCTCACAAAGCCAATAATAATGGTTTCTCCATTAAATAATTAAGAAAGAGAGAGGGAGATACCAAAAATAAAATACCCAAACTCCAAATAACGTTTACCTCCACACAATCACTTAACTTATGTACATCACTTTCATTTTATTTACTTATTTATTTGTTTCTCCACACTTCGTCATTTTTCTTACTCTTTGCATCATCCCCCTCATATGCATCATTCATGCATTCTAATTTCCTAAGCTTCACCCCCCCCCTTTTTTTGGCATGACTCTCAATGATATGTGGCAATATTTCTAGGTGATACTTGGAAGGTATTGGTTGGACATTTTATTTGTTTATTCATTTCTCCACACTAGTCATTTTTCTTACTCTTTTCATTATCATCCTCATATGCTTCATTCATGCATTCTCATTTCCTAACATTCACTCCCCCCCCCCCCAATCCACTTTTTTTGGCATACCTCTCAATAACATGTGGAAATATCTTTAGGTGACATTTGGAAGGTATTGGTTGGACTCAAATGACTGGGAAATGACTTGTCATGATGATTGGGCATTAAGATGGTGACCAAAAGTTTACACTACACACAAGTTATGTATGGTTCCATGGCTCTTTCTACTTCATACACAAAAAATATGAGGAGCCCATTTCTTTATAAATTGTTATAAATTTCCTCCCACAGTGCATGTGGGATAAATATGGTGGATTTATAAATTAAAGGCAAGATTTACATAGAGTAGATTAATAGTTCCAAAGTCACTATCTTCCATATTCCATAACTCGAGCTCTTGATGTCCAAATTGAGAAAAGGGTGGATCATTGGAAATCTAAAACATGAAGAACAAATTGGAAATGGTTTCCATGGATGGAATAACACAAATCATGTATTAAAAATTAAAATAACTATCACAACTATTTCTATATTTGCAACAATTTATTTTGGAAAAATGATTTATTGAAAAGAAAATTTGAACCTCTAAATTGGTACCTATTTTAATAGAAGAAGACCTAAGTGTGAGACTTTATTAAATTATCAAATAAAGGGGAAAAATTACCCAACCATAAAGTTGTTCCAAGAAAATGAAGGGAATATTATAAAAGAGATGTCAAGAATATTATATGGGGAGAGACCATTCCACCATCCACCATTCCTCTTCATTTTTTGTTATTCTTATTATTTTATTTGGTTCATGGGAACCCCATCCCAATATGTTTGGACAAATACACTTCTTCTAAATGTTTAAGTATTAGGAACATTGTGTTGTGCAATGGGCACACATTTTATTCAAACTTGAACATCATTTTATAATATTTTTACTCTCATGGAGAGTTACTCTAAGAGTTCATAAGATTTGTGGTTTCAAGAATTTATATAATCATGAGATCTCATGTATATTTCTTCTATGCATCTTGTGATTTAGATGAATTAAATTATTTAAAGCGCTTTGAATTTATGGGCCATCATTATTATTCACTATCTATAAAAATTACTTCAAATATGTTTCTTTCCTTTTGTATATGGATGGATGTGATGGAATGGATTTAGTTATTTATGTTCATGAGGTTACATATTTAAACTATAATTTATTTATTACATGTTATTTTCAACCACCTAGTCCACTCACAAGTGTATATATAATAAAACCTTGATCTTATTGTTTCCAAAGAGTATATTGAGATTTGAGTGAAAAGAGGAGTACCACCTCTACAAAAACATAAAAGAACCTTAATAATTCCCTAGGAGGTTGACACCTGTCCTTGATAGGAAAAGAGATCAACATTTTTAAATAGCATACTAGGGACAACAAATCATTTCCAAGAAATATGACACTTCATTTTAAGGATTAGAGATTATTGAGAAACTAGAAGCTAAAATATTTGAGAAAGATTTGGTATATTTCTAGCCAAATCATTTAAGATGAACTGAGTTATTAATAACCTTGTTCAGTGAGAATCATATGGCCTTAAATATTTTGTTACTAAATCTTTAAGAATAAGTTAGTTATGGAAATTTATAAAGAAACAAAAACAATCCAAAATTCTAGAGGATGAAATCCTTGGCGACTCCATTATTGAAACTCGAAATTTTGAAAAAATAATACCTTGGAGACTTTAGAAAAAATATATATATCAAGAATTGCAAGAATATATATATGAATATTCAACTAAAGAGTTTCTCTCAAGCTGTAATGGTTTTTTTTCTTCTTCACCAAGCCTAAGAAAATTTATTCAAATTATGGTAACAATAGAATATTCTCAAATAAATAAATGGTTGTACAAAAGTCTCCTCAATTTACAAGGCGAGGTTCATCCTATGCCAAATGTTTCCATAGAGAAGTTTCCCATGTTCTTTTCACATTCTTCAAATGTTGCAATTTTAATTTTATTAAGATTGATAATGCCTATGATATTTATGATGTGTCTAAGGATGATGTTGCTTGCCAATTTTTCATCCATACACTTGAAGGAAATGCTCGTGAATGGTTTACTTCGTTATTTCTTTGAATCATTGGTAGTTGGGATGAATTAGAAATTTGTTTGTTAGGAAATCTTTGTCAAAGAAAGACCCATATTATCTTTTCTTGTATTTGGTTGAAATTGGATGAATGAAAAAGAGATATTTAAATACTTCATTCTGATATTTATGAAAGTCTTTCATGGGATTCCTTAAGAAATTTTTACAAATGAATTCATAATTTTTAGATGCTACGAAAATGTTTTTCTTGTGAATCTAATAATTTTATTGAAGCAAGAGAAAAATGGCAATTGGAAAGATTTAACATAGTGAGCTTAAGTCATTTAGGAAAATATTCATGGAAGTAGTCCTAATCCCTTAAACTTTCCAACAAAATTCAAAGAAACTGGAGGAAAGGATGTACAAGAGAAATATGATGAAATGAAAAAAATTACATTGGATTATGTTCCTGAACTTGAAAGTGAGAACCCTAATGTCTCAATTAAATAAGAACACCATTTGCCACACACTCCATGGGAGGGATATTCTAACCTTTTGTATGTTCAATTTGAGAGTAATGTTTACAATAAGTTTAAGGATATATTTGATAAAATTCCACTAGTTGCACCTGAATATTTCATTCAGTATGGTATTATGAAGATGTTGTATTGGGTTCTCAAAGGCCACGGTTTATACAAAGTTGAATGAGAAGTTTCAACATGAGTTGAGGAAGATTTATCACATTACATCAAACTTTCTAGCTCTTTATTTTTCATCAAAAGTAGAATCAAATGAAAAGTAGATCTTTCTAGAATAAAAAGAAAATCATAATTTGTAGTAAGACAAATGGATGATATATGTTTATTTCAAAGACAATAATATTTTTGGTAAATAACAAAAAATTTCCATATAACTCTCCATGTAATTTCAACAACAAATTATTTTTTCAATTTCAACATGGTAGAATTGTTATTTCATAATTGAAGAATGTCCTTAGAACATTGCAATAAATCAAGACTCTCCATGAGTTGGGAGAAAATAGATGAGTTGGTTATGTACACAACTCCATTGAAAGTCTACTTATACTTGGGAGTAGTCCTTCTCTCCAAGTAGGTTAGTTTATGAATATTGTTTTTCTCATGATGTATATAATTTTATTCTTTTAGTAAAATATTGACCAATAAACATTCATTGGATTGAGATAATGGTTTGGGATTACTCCATTATCCAATGGAGAAGGAATCTAGTTTGATTTTGGTGTTCTCTCAAACCATAGGGAGTCACTTTCCCGTAGTTGGAGTCAAATGTTTATGTGTTTTTATGTCACAAATCAACTTGAGTGATTTTTATTCATACTTGAACTGATATCCCTATATATAGAAAATAAAATTTGAAATTCAGAGAGGCAGAATGACCCTCATTTTAAATAACTTTCTAATTTTATAAAATCAAAATTTGTTTCAATCTTGCAGTGCTTCCTCTCATAAGTCAGATTGGAATGGTTTCTCCTTTAGCAAAAGAGAGAGAGAGAGAGAGAGCAAAAAGAAAATATATTGGTTGTGTTTGTCCTCTCATGACCTCTTCATTTTATTATCCACTTTAACCTTATTATCCATTATCCATTTATTGTTTTACTTTCTTTCAAGTTTTAGATTTTAATTTACTGGATTTTCTATTGGTAAATTAAGTAACCTCAACTTAACTCTAATATTCAGGACATGCAATAATTTTTTATTTTTTTTTTAATATTACAATAAATCTAAGACTAATTCCCTCCATAAAATTGTGTGCTTATAATTTTATGAACACCCAAATTGATTAAAATGTCATGTCCTAATTTATGCTAATAAATTAACTTTGACATTTTTGTTGCCATTTTTTAGAAAGCATCTGTCGAGTTAGAATTGGATCTAGAGGATTTTTCTTGAAATTTTGCATTCAATTTTCCAAAATATGAACATTGAGAATTGAGAGGAGTGAAGGTGGTAAGACAAGAAGTAATAACTTTTGCATTCACTTAAGTTGAGTCTTAACAAATCATTGTCACAATTATTGTATGTACAATTTTGAATTAGATTTCGTTTTTAACTATGTTTATTTATGCATTATTGCATTAGAACTAGATATAATAAAGGTAGATAAATAAAGAAAAAACATCCAGCTACTAACCAATCTCTATTGGTACCAAGAACATAAAAAAAATAATTAGAATAAAAAAATAGGGAGAATAATTATTGAACAATTGGAACAAAAACCAATCTACGTGGAAGAGTTGACCCTTGTAGAAAACACAAACAATATTGGATCAAGAAGAAAACAAGAAGAAAGTATAACCAGAACATCCTCCATTACAAAACCAAAGGTAGGACAAGTAAAACCAAGGAAAGCATCTCCTCAACCAATCCTTGAAGAACTAGCAACATCTAATAAAGAAAAACATCACTTTCCAAGTAAAACATTAGAGGGTCTTTCTTACTATGTGAAAATTCCTTGAAATGTAGCAATTGGAATTAATTCTCATAACTGATTAAAAATTTATTAATTTTCTAATTAATATCAAATTAATAACATTGGAATTTCTTCACCAAATAAAATAAATGTTGCAAAAATAAAAATGTTGGAAATTGAGAAATGCTAGAACACGCATAAAAATTTTGACATAGTTATTTTTTGGACAAAAGTCCCTGGAAAAATCCAAGGTGGAAAAACTAGTGTAGCAACTGAGGGTTTTATTATTATGTAGTAGTGACAAATTTTATCTCACTTGGCACTGATCTAGCTCAAAAATTGGCTCCCACAAAACCCCTACGTCAACCTCTGTGCCACACCTACATAGACTCTTGTACGCTCTAACTGAAAACTACAATTGATCAAGTTGTCTTCCTAACTCAACCTCTGAGAATGATTCACTAGTCCCTTTCATAAATTATTCTAGCCTCTAGTAACTAAATCAACCCTTTGACTGGCCAAAGGAAACTCTATTGTTGAATCTTTTGTGCAAACCCTTTGCAATCCCACCGAGGAAACTCAACCCTTCTGTAGTTGACTCTCTATAACTGGAAGACTTCCTCCTGACTCATTGTCTCTACCCCTCTCTATCTTTGTGTCCCTTCTTTGGCTCAGACTCTTACGGCTGTTGCTCTATGGAAAATCAAACTTCCCAAGGAAACCCACTCTCCAAGTGTGTTCTCCATCAAACCCATCGACCTACTCTTATAATCTCTAGTTGGGATTCTAATAGCCAAGATAAAATCTTAATCAATGGCTGAGATTATTTCCTAGTCAATCTATGTGAGTTTCTATAGAAATCTCACCTTCCTTAATTAATTGTTGTTAATTAATCATTTTCCCTAAGTTAGACATAGGAAAATTTTAATCACTGGTTAATTAACTCAATTAAGGCATTTCTAGGTGGATTTTCTTAAAACATTTTTTTGTGTTCTGGAGTCCTAGGGTTTCTTAGCCTCTCAGACAACTGTCGAGACTACAACACCATCCGATGCTACAAAAACTAACACTCCCTCTTAATGAAGAGGGTGTCCTCTCCACCTCTAGTTCTCCACTGTTGCTACAACACCATGTCTCTAGAACATCCTCCATACACGTTGTTATTTTCTGGCTACTATGACTACTTACCACTTCCCATCGAGCACTACACAACTCTGATGTTGCATCTATGATGTTTCTAACACTGTTGCACAACTTGTACTATTGTCAACTCTGTATTTGCACTGCAATTCCCTCTCAATTGTTGTTTCTACTACTATAACTACTGTAACTGAGAAGCATCCAAAATATTGAATCATCTATGTATCTATGCTATGGCTGTCTCTTGAGCATTTGAATACTACTAGCCTCTATACTGTTTAATGAGAAATCTGTGTCGCTACTGACTCTACACTAAGCCTCTTGCTATGTTGTCAACACTACTTTGTGCTCCTTAGCATCTAACCACCACTAATCTACAACTATCACTCTGGAACTGACTACAACAACTGACATTAATCCTCATACTATTGAATATTTTGGGGCCCTATAGCAAGGTAATGATCCATGATAAATCACCATTTGATGCAAACACCATATGATGCTCACCTCACTAAACCTTATCAAAATATCTACACAAATTTAAACTCTGGTCTACTCATAATTTTGTTCCTACTTCTCTTCTACTATCTCTGCACTCCTTTTGCAACTACTACATTAATGAGTCTAATCTCCCCATATCCTGAATCACTATCTTCCATAGGGTTTCTCCTTCTAAACCTAGAAGCCCTCTGAGTCTCGATGGGAAATATCTCTGCTCCCTATTGGAAACTTTCACTATCCTCTTGCACTATAAACTAGACTAGGAAGCTTTGCACTAAGAATATATAGCTAGAACTAAACTTGCATACTACAACTAGGAACTTTGCACTAACCATGCCACTACAACTAGTTTTGAAATTGTCTCTCGAGTACTAACTGCAACTAATTATACAATTGTCATTTGAATAACGAAGTGCACCTGTTGACACTATACTTGCTACTATGATACTATTGGCCCCTATAGAAAAGGTCATGTTCTTGCTACAATAGCTGGGACTGATCTAACTAATCTCCTTGTTGTTTCTGCACTAGACCCTGTCCATTTTGGCACATTAGAGTATCAAGCTCCTCCTCCACTTGGATCTAGTGCCTCACTACCTCCTTTTGAGCCTTGTCCCTTGCTGGGACCTTTCTTCACTTTGAAACTTGCACTCAACAACTTGCACTTCCTTTGAAACTTGACATCAGAAATTGAAGTCAATCTACTGTCTAGATATGCATTATGGCTAACTTATACAACTTCCTGTGGCAATATCGTACAACCATCTCTGCAAATCTGAAAAATTTGCGAAACTAAAAAGTTGGAAAGTAAACATGAATCTCCTCCTTTCCTGCTTGGATGTCAGCACTACTACTTTCACTCCTTCATGGAGAGAGAAAATATGCCTACTACAACTGGAATTAGGTTTCTAAGACTAGAAACCCTCTGAGGCAAACTCCTTATGTGTGTGAAATTTCTCTTCCACTTGGCACTGAATCTAGATTCAGAAAACTGCTACAAACCCTCTATGCCCAAACAAGAAATTTTCTCTGCGAAAATCTAAGTTACTACTTCCTCTTCCTATTGGAATCACTTTTCTAGACAAATCAAATATTCCTACAACTGCATCTAGAAAATCGGACCCTTTCCCAACAATTTGCACTACCTAGCTTGGAAGTGTGCAACCCCAGAAAATTCATCATGTTGCTCCCTCTAACTAGTGAAATTTTCCTCTTCTGCTTTTGCACTTCTTGTTTGTCAAACTCACTTTGATACCATGTGAAAAATCCTTGAAATGCAACAACTAGAATTAATTCTCCTAGTTGATTACAATTTATTATTTTTCTGATTAATATCGAATTAATCACACTACAATTTCTTCACCAAATAAAATAAACGTTGCAAAAATAAAAATGCTGGAAATTGAGAAATGCTAGCGCACACACATGCAAAATTTGACACCCTATTTTTGGACAAAAGTCCCCAAAAAACACAATATGTGTAAACTAGTGTAGCAACTAAGGGTTTTGTTATTATGCAGCAGTGATAAATTCTGAGTACAAATAGATGCCCAAAACTGGAAAACATCTACATGAGGAACTAGCCACAAAAGTTAGGAAGACAAATTTTGTCTCACCTAACACTAATTGAGCTCCAAAAATGGTACAAATGGGCTCCACAAAACCCCTATGTCAACCTTTGCATCACACCTTCACAGACTCTTATACGCTATTCCTATAAACGATAACTGATCAAGTCATCTTCCTAACTATGCCTATGAGAATGACTCATTAGCCCATTCTAGAAATTCTCCTGGAATGCAACAACTAAATAGACCCTTTGAATAGCCAAATTGAACTCTGCCTTTGAAGCTTCTACGTAGACCTTGCACAACCCCACTGAGGCAACTTTTCCCTCATGTAGCTGACTCTCCGAAATTGGAAGACTTCCTCTAGACTCATTAACTCTGCCCCTCTCTATCTTTGTGTCTACTCTCTAGATCAAACTCTTCTGGTAGAATGTTGCTCTCTGGAAAATTGAACTGCCCAAGGAAACTCCCTCTCCAAGTGTGTTATCCATCAACCCCATCAATCTCCTCTTATAATCTCTATTTGGGACTCCAACAACGAAGATTAAATCTTAATCAATGGTTGAGACTATTTCCTAGTCTATCCATGTGATTTTCTAGAAAAATCTCACATTCCTCAATTAATTCCTATTCATTAATCATTTTCCCTAAGTTAGACTTAGGAAAATTTTAATTACCAATTAATTAACTTAATTAAGCCATTTCTAGGTGGATTTTTGTGAAACATTTTCTGGATTATGGAGTCCTAGTGTTTCTTATCCTCTCCAACAATTGTCAAGACTAGAACACCATCCGATGCTACAAAAACTAGCATTCCAGACTAAACAACTTTAAAAAAAAAATTGAAGGAGAAATGGTAGGTGTAAATGGAGAAAAAGGAAACAAAAAAGAAAAGAAAAATGAGAAATGCAATGGGAAATATGAGAAGAATGGGAAATAATTGAAAGAGAAACAAAAATAAAAGGAAAGGAAGTTCATGATGAGAGAGGATCAAATGTACAAGGAAGAAGATCTAGACCTGAAGAAGAAGAATATGAAACTGCTTTTTGATTTCCTATCCTAGATGCACCTATAATGTCAAGAATTGAGTTAAAAATGAAGAATATTATTCATTTTGTTCTTCCAATTTTCTATGATATGCTTACAGATCACCTTGATGCTTTCCAATTTGAATTTTATATTATATGTTGCACATATGGATACATAAATGATCCATAAAAAATCATATATTCCCTACTATTTTAAAAGGTCCTGGATTGAAATGATTTATGGAATTAGGACAATCCACTATATATATTGGGATGCATGAGAAACATTGATAAAATATCATCTTTATTGTAGATCTTGAAATTCTAAAGAAGACATTTTTAGAATGAGTCAACAAGAAGATGAATATTTGGAAGATTACTTAAAGGGATTTATGTTAGAAACTGGGATAATATTGAGAAGTTTTGTGTGGGGGGGGGGGTTGGGGGGGTTTGAATCATAATGGTAAGAACGTTAAGATTTTATTTCCCTAATGAAGAATAGTAGGACTCCAATAAACACTTCAACAACAATTCATATGAGCATCACAAGAATCAACACAACAAGAACAAATAGAACACATAAATTCTTCAAACTTATCTTCAAATATTTCAACAAAGGAAAGCTTCTACTTGTGGTTATAATGTTCTTTGGCTACAACCAGAAGGAAGCTACTATTCCCTATCTTATCAACTATAGTTGAAAGGAGCTACAACCCATAGTTTATCATCCACCACTAAAAGGAGATCCAACCCCTAACTATTTACCAACCACTACTAGAGTGAGTTACAACTGCTAATATACAAGCTACCATTTGCTTGATCTCAATGATTCATTTTTCATACAATTTTCAAAATAAAATCATGAAGACCATTTCCTTTCATAAACAGAAAAAATTATCACTTCAATCACTCACCCTAAATACCATAAAATCACCTTCAACAATATGATCATTGATCAATCCACCAACATTATCCTTTGAAGAAAAAATGAAAAACCAACCCAACCTGAAAATTCAATTCATCTTAAGTATAAATTAGGATTGATATTTTTATTTCTTGAACTTTAGTTATCTTGCACTTAAATTTCACTTAACATAGGTTTTGATCTTATTAACTTCTTATTTTTATACTTGTAGAATATTCTCTTAATGTGTACAATAAGTCTTCAAACTCTTATTTTCTTTCTTTGTAAGAAAAACTAAAATTTACAATTCTAGAAATTTTACATGTTTTACCAGTGTTTATTCTAAATTTGGCTAACTCCAAATTTAGCCAATTTTCTATATTTTTCTCTACATTGTCCATTCTTCCATCTGAGTTGCCAAATCATTCATTCTTTTTTTTTGAAAGTTTTAGTGCACAATTAGTTTGGTGTCATTCACCAAATTTGGTGCATATTGCTAAATTCTATAAGTTGTCGACTCGTGCATGCGAAAATTCATCAACATAGGCCAAAGGAACTTAAACAATAAAATCATGGTTGTTGAATATATTTGGGGGCTCCACTGATTTACACAAAAATATTGCATATAACCTCCATTATGTCCTTCGGTGTCATAGCCCTCAAATCTTAACAAACACTACCAACCTTTGGCACCTATGGTTTTGATGTTTGCACAGAACCACGTCCTGGTGCTAAGCACCAACCCTTGACTTTTTATCCAATGTGCCTTTGAAAACAACTCTGGGGTGAATGCTATGGGATTATGTGTCTCAGTAGGACCACCTCTCCACATGAACTTTCATTATTGGTCTTTGAATCCAGTTGTATATGCCATTGTGTCCCAAAGCCTTGTCAACCCGGAGAGACATTGCACGAGTGTATTTTGTTTAATTATGAGGTTTCTTCTCTAGGATTACGTGTCCCAATGGGAGCACGCCACTGACACACAGACCAATCACATAACATCTGGGGTGAGTTTTCTTTCCAGATGTAACGCTACTATGTCTTGGATCATTCTCTGCTAGATCTCTATTTTCCATCTATGATCCAACATGTATGTCAATTGTCTTCCACCTCTATAAGGGCGCCATGTGTCACTCATTTTCAGCCCACTTAGGTGCCTAAAAATTCCAAATCTACATGCCACATGTCACCGTCTTATTAATGCCACATCATGCTAATGTCATGTTGACACCATCATGCTTCTATGTCTCCACATCATCTTTTTGAACCAACAAAAATATTTCCATGTGTCTACCTATGGTTTTTCCAAGTGGTCGAAAATACATGTCATCGTACGATGGTGAGGGGGTCAAAGGCCTTGGTTATGCGAGGCATTTCTTTGATAAATTTTTAATGTAAAAACCACCATATTCAAGCATGTTACCATTGATCCACATCTTGTACTCTTTGTCCATTTGTCTTCACCAACTCACCTTAGTGCCCTGTCAACCCACAACCCTCATCCTTCCATTTCCTTTGGCTCTTTTGGGGTTGAACCTTGGGGGTGAGATGTCTAGTGGGGCCTCCACGCTACAAATTCCACCAATCATCACTCATTATTTAGTTTTCATCCTTTGCCACATTTTCCCAATGCCTTTTCATCCTGGGAGTTTTCTTTTTTCCTAACTTTGGTTCTTCCAAGGAAGGTATCTTGAGGTGAGCTTTTTGTGGGGACCTCCCTACGCCAACGTGCACCAATAACTGCTCACCTCTCTGCCACTTATTCCACCACTTCTCCTTGCACCACACAGCATTTACCATCGTGGTTTTATATGGACATCCCTATGTAGTTTTGTGGTAAAAAGGGAGGGGGTCAAACTTTTAATATGGATTTTCTATCTCTTGATCAGTGGTATGGGAAATACCACCCAATGTCCCCCCCCGTTGTTAAACCTCGAGTGGGATGAACCCCTAACATATTCCCCGATGGGTTAAAGGGGAAAAATGGTACACATCCTCCAACAAACTTTCCCATTGTTTAATGGTCCCTCCACTTCGCCATTTTTGCTAAACACCAACATTTCCACCAATTTGGCTAGCTCCACCAACTTTAGTTCTACAATCTTGAATTTTGTCCTAAAAAATTTGACCTTTAATATATTTCAATCCAAGAGGACATTTTATAACTCCCATATACCATTGGAAAGCTCCTTCAGAGCTATATCCATCCAAGTAGCTTCCAAGTGCACTTGAGATTATCTACTATGCTGAAAATGGCTCCAAAGTATCTATCCTTTAATCATCCTTAAATTTTCCATACTTGAGATAATCATGTTCCTTGACTATTCTTCTTTTAATAATCTCTACCTTTGTCATCATATTCTTTTCCTTTTCCATCAATGACAACATATTTTTAACATCTCCCCCCTTTAGCATTGATGGAAACTCCAAAAACACAAGCTCAATAGCAAAGTGTACTTCTTAGTCTCCTCATACTTCTCCCCCTTTTCGTACTACTCATTCTTTGATATAATTCTCCCTTGGTGTACTTCTTCCCCTTTGACATCAATGGAAAAAAAACTTATTTTCTCCCCTGCAAACAATCTCCCCCTCTCTTGTTGATCCAACAGACGTGGCAATTTTCATCTGATATGCTGAGTGTTTGTTGGTTGCTTTTCTTCCTCTTGAGGAATATCTAGTGGAGGGAGTCAAGAGTAACTACCCACAATCCTTTCCTTAAATTCTCAAATTGATCTCTTGAGAGATATTTGGTTGTAGGATATTTTGTAGATACATACCAACTTGACAATTTGATTGCAACTTGCTCTAAGAGGAAATGGTAGTTGATTGGAATATGCTTTTTCTTTGAATGGAAAATAGGGTTCTTAGACATGTTGGTGGCACTTGTACTATCACATATGATAAGGATAAGATGATCATATAATACATGTACATCCTATAAAGTCTTATTCATCCATAAGAGTTGAGTGCAATAAGAAGTTGTTGTTATGTATTATGCTTCAACAGTAGAGAGAGAAATTGAACCGTGCTTCTTACTCAACCATGAAACAAGGAATTCACCAAGAAATAAAGAACCACCACTAGTGCTCTTTCGATCATATACATCACCTTCCCAATCAACATCAATATAAATAGTTAGTGAAAAATATTTACCTTTGGGGTAAAAATTCCATAATCCATTGTGGCTCAAAGATATTCGAGACTCCTCTTTGCTGCTAGAAGATGAGTCTGTACGAGGGATGCTTGAAATCTTCCAACAATACTAAGTTCCTACATGATGTCTGGTCTTGAGGTTGTCAAATATATGACACTGCCAATGAATATATATATTATATATATATATATATATATAAAAGTATGATCCACCTCTGATGATTCATCAACCTTGTTGAGCTTGCATCCAATAACCATTGGAGTGCTTACCAAAGAACATTCCTCTATACCAAATTTCTTCAAAACTTCCTTGAGATAATTTCTTTGTGAGATAAACATTCCTTTGGAAGACTTGCAATATGGAAACCAAGGAAATAAGAAAGTTCCCCAAGCATACATATCTCAAATTCATCTTTCATATCGGTTGCAAACTAGAAAGATAGTTGATCTGAATAACTAGAAAAAATAATATCATCAACATAAACAACCACCACTAATAATTTTTCATCATTATATTTCACATTTAAATTACTATGGTTTGTGCCTCTTTTAAAATAACACTTGAGAAAATAATTATCCAACTTGGAATACCAATCCCTTGGGGTTTTCTTAAGACTATACAAGGACTTTTTCAACTTGCAAACATAATCATGATTATTTAACAACTAAAAACCATCTGGGTACTCAATTTAGAATTCTTCTTGCAATTCTCTATTTAAGAAGGAATAATTGACATCCATCTGATATATCTTGAATTTCTTGAAACTGACAAAGGCCAAAAACATTCATATTTCCTCTAATTGAGCAATGGGAGCAAAGGTTTCATCAAAGTCAAAACCTTTAATTTTTTCATAGCCTTTTCAAACTAATCTTTCTTTTTTTCTTACCACTTCACCATTTTCATTCAATTTGTTCCTATAGGACCATTTCGTGCTAATCATATTCTTGTTTGTTGGTCTAGGAACAAGCTCCCATGTATGATTTTTCTTGATTTGACCAAGCTCTTCATGCATGGATTTTAACCAATTGTCATCTTGGCTGGTCTAAGAAAAATCCTTTGGTTCCATCATAGATATCAGATCTACATGCACTTGAGTAGGGATATTTAACAACTTTCTTCTTTTTTGTACAATTGCATTCAAGTCATCAACAATTTGGTCAGGTGGGTGATGATTTTTCACATACCTTGCAAGATATTTGGATTGAGGACTAAGAGTTTCTTCATTGTCTTCATCTGAAAGTGGCTCATCAACCTTCTCATCATTGTTGACTGGATCATTAGAGATGGTATTTACTAGTTGATAAACTTCAGATTCATTGTGCTCATCAAATTTAACGTTATTGCAATCAACTATCCTCTTTGTTTTCTTTTTGTAACATATATATCCCTTGCTATTATGAGAGTATCTAAGAAAAATACCTTCATAATCTCTAGCACCAAACTTACCAAGCTTGTCATCATTCATTTTGTTGTAACACATGCTTCCAAACATTTTGAAATGTTTGACTTTCGCAAGTCCGGCACACCAAAGATCATATGCAGTTTTACTGTTGTTTGGTCTAAACTATGCTTTGTTTAGAATCACTAGTATTGTGTGAATGACTTCAACCCAAAACATCTGTTGAATATTTCTTTCTCCCATCATGACTCTAGCCAATTTCTAAACTAATCTATTGCTTATCTCTCCTACACCATTCTATTGTGGAGTTTCTACTATGGTAAACCACCTTTTGATGCCATGTTGTTTGCAATAGAAATGACCTTAAAGTCCTTAAACATCTCAAAGGCCTAAGATTTTTCTCTAAGGAATGTAACCCAAATCATTCTATTGAAATCATCAATGTGGACAAACCAAAGAGATAAGGAATTTCTATAAGCTCAGTGCTTGGATGCTCACGTGTGAAAATGTGTGGAAATGGAAATTGTTTAGTTAAAATAAGTATTTTTGGGAATGTGTTACATTCATTTGATATGACATCGCCAATTGTGTTAATCCCATTGCCTTAATTGCACCATGAAAATTTAAAATTTTCGTGTGTTAAGCATGTGGGTATGCCATCATGTAATTTTTGGAAGTTGGGTGCTTTATTCGATTGAACAAGTTACATGCATCAGAACTTTTATCGATTTTCAAATTCTTGACAAGTTTGGGGCACTGATTAGATTGGAAATTTTAGTCGTCTCAACTTGGAAACTTGTCTTGATATTTTTGTTAGGTTTTTTATTCAAGTCAAAAACATTGTCCTTTTCTTATAATACTCACAATATCTTTGTCAATGGTGTTTTTGAATTTCCTAGTGTTAATATTTGCACCATTCCTTTAAATTTTTCTATGATTTCTTATCTAGCAGGCTTTGTAGATCCTTAACTTTATCGATGTTGATTTCTTGCGTTTGTAATAATACTTTGGATGGTACTTATTCACTAAACTAGTATGTCATTATACCTACTTTGATAACTAAATATTTCATTATTGAATTCAATCTTAAACTTATTTTAAATATATTAGGTTTCAATTATTGTATGAGGATTAGACAATTTATATGCCATAGAGTGGCTTTCAACTAAACCCATGCCCACTGGCACCTCAACGAGGTTTTCACCAATGGACATGCCAATGTTTCTATACTTTATATTTTTTCAATCAGGCATTATTGATGGCTAAGTTGAATAATTGTCCTTGAATTGTCCTTATTTGAACTTCTCTTAACAGTCACGATGTCCTTGACTATAAAGGGGCCCATCCATACAATTTCTATTTTTCTAGGCTTCCCTTTAATTCAACTATCATATAGTAACACAAGGTCTCCTATTTTTTAAGTTCTTTGTTTTAATATTTCTATCACACCACACTTTTGTTGTTGTTTCTACGCTTGATGATGGAGTGCATGAAATCAATCTTCTTGTAATCTTTGTATTTGGCACTGAAATTCTTTCTTGGATGTTGAACTTCAAAAAATCGATACCCTTGTTGCATTTGTCGAGAAATTCAGTTTAATTGTAGCTTCTTGACTGTAGAAAGCTTAAAATGAGTATTAACTATTGATCGTTTATTAATAATTATGTATGCCCATAACACAACTGATATTTTATCATTCCATTCATATCTATTGATTTTGCATATTTTTGTGAGTCCTTTATGCAACATTTTATTATATGACTCAACTGCAAAATTTGCATATAGGTGGTAAGTTGTCATCTGGTTGTGTTCAATCATTAATTTCTATAGAAACATTATAATTGTAGCATTAATAAATGTGTGTCCCGATCAGTAATACTATTTAAGGGGCATCCAAATCTTATCACAATACTTTGGTAAATAAATCTCGCTGCTTCTTCTTTAGTACATGACCTGATGGGTTTAGTTACTTCCCATCTTGTTAAGTATTCGACTGTAGTAATTATGTATATGGCTCTAGTCCTCTCGAATCTTTGAGGAAATGGCCTAATAAAGTCAATAGCCCAAATCTCAAAGGGGAGAGTAGGAATGATTGGCTACAGCTGCATTTCGTTCTTCCAGTGTGGTCAATTGGTTCTCTAGCTTATGTCACATTTTTGGACTTCTTCTCAACAATCTCAAAACATTGTAGGCTGCCATAATATTGTTAGAAGGATTTTTTGTGCCATCATGTCGCTTTTAATTAGTGTGAAGGGTGTTGCTTTCAAAGCTAAGAATTCTTTTTCTTTTTCTTTTTCTCGGGTATATATTTGGGTGCTTTTCTTGTATGTAAAATGTAAATAATCTTTTCAAATTCCGCAAGGGCAGCCTCATCCTGGAATAAATGTGCATTGGGTAGATCATCATCGATATCTATCAGTTTTTCTCTAGTGTTGAGTCTAGATAGGTGGTTTGGCCCAACATGTTTTTTCCCTATAAGTTGAACAATTAATTCAAATTAGAATTCTTGAAACAATAGTAGCCATCAAAAAATCCTACCCTAATGTATAGGATAATTAACAAGGTATTTTAGGGTCTGATGATCCATAAAAAATGTGAACGAGTTTGCTAGAAGAAAATGGTGGAATTTTTCTAAGGAAAAAATCATGGCTAACACTTCAAGACCTATTGTCAATTAGTTCATTTATTGTTTATTTTTTGACTAACATACACATTTAGGTGGTCGATTGTATTTGTGTTAGGCTTTATTAAAATTTATTCAACCACTACATTAGATATGTCGACCTATAGAAAAAAATTACCATTCAAGAAATTTGAGAATTAGAGCCTCTACCAAAATTTTCTTTAAAAATTAAAGTGACTCATTGCACTCTTTGCTCCATATGTACTGTGCATCTTTTCTCAATAACTTGTTGATTGAGAAGGATATATCATAATATTTTTGAATATTTTTTTTGTAATACCTTGTGTGCCCTAGAAATATTTTGATCTTCTTCTGTTTCAATAGGGGCTTCAGATCAATGGTCACTTTGGTTTTTTCCATGTCAACTTTGATTCCCTCCTTGTATATGACATGCCCCAATAGAGTTCCAATTGGTGTGACGAATAGACTTTTATTATTATTGAGAGATAGATAAATCTATCTACACCTTTCTAACATTAGTTTGAGCCATTGCATATCTTGTCTTAGAAGTATATAAATAGTCGAGTCATCAAAATAAATAGTCGTTGTTTTCCCTAAAAAACATAAACTATGATTATGGAGAAAATAGCTATAGCATTATTTAATCCAAATGTCATGAATTTGTAAGGATCCAAATTATAACACAAGTGTTGTATTTTCTTGATCCTCCTCCACAATAGGTACCTAATTGTAACCTAAAAACCCATATATGAATGAGTAACATTCATGGCCTTCCACTTCATTTATGCTTTCATCTGTAAAGGGTGTTGGAAATGGATATGTGATTGTTAATTTATTCAACCCACAAAAAAGGACACAAATTCTATGTTTTTGTGCATTGTGATTTTTCGGTTGTGTGACCAAGGAATAGCTCATTATAATTTCTATATGGGATAGATGACTCCAAGATCTAACATCCCTTATGTATCCTTCTTCGCAATGAGCTTGTATTTATGGGCCAATTTTTATAGTCGTTTCTTTATTGGTTTAGCTCCCTAAAAGAGATCAAATTTTCATCTTCCCGATTTCTTTTACAAGTCCATTTAAATATTTGTAATGTCATGAAAATAAATTGTGGTATTCCTTAAGGAGGTCAATGAATTGTGTGGCTTTCTTTTCAGACCAATAGTCTCATGGTCAAGCCATTTTTGGTTGATCATCATTAGAGATGTCAAATTCTTTTATTTTCATTTCAACATCCATCCATTCAGGGGCCTTCAACTCATTGAGTTTATGGTAACCAACCTTAACTTATTGATAGATAGGTGGGAAATCTGGTTTCTTAGATTTTCCATTCTACTACCTTAATATATTAAATAACGCTATAATTTTGTATGGTCCTTCAAATGGTTCCTATTCCAATGAAATCTCTTCCATAGGAACTTAATATTCTCCATGTCTACTTAGGCAACTTCTCTTCCAACTGATGATTGGCATAATACATAATTACATGTTGAAGTTGACCGATAGTCAACTTTCATTTTTCCTTTTTCTTCTTTTTGAACATGAGTTTTATTTGAAATAAATTCTTTTATGTGACAAGCTACTTCATGTAGTTATTTGTGAGCAGGGTTGAGCTCAAAATCTTTTAAAAATTACTTTTTAACTCGTTCCACTAGAGTGTTTCCCCCCTAGCTTCTTCAATACTTACCATTTGTTTGGCAAATCATCAAGAATGATAGGAAACATGTGGCCAGGATCTCTCATCTTTGCATCTAATTATTTTCCATTCACATTTGCACAATTGAATATGGGTTGTAGGGTAATCTCCTAAATTAAACTATGGAATGTTGGTTTCTACAAACAATTTCTTCCCCCAAATCATTCCACAAAGTATGCTATAGAAGTTGTCCATGGGTATCCCACCATCTTGCTTCTTGTCCAGAGAAATTTTGAACAAGGATTTGTACCCTTTCCTCCTCACATATTAAATTGGACACTTCATAAATGTGAGTCAAAGGAGAGATTTTCTATTTAAATTTGAGTGGGGTACAGAATTCTCTTTTTAGGTTGGTTGGAAGTAGTGTAAGGGATTTTCTTTCTTTTGCTTTATGCACAATTGGCATTTCTTTTACTATGAAGCATGGTCAATTTTTTTCTAGTCAGTATTTCTTCAATTGCACAACATTATTTAGCTTTAGATTCATAATTACCAATCAACCATTCATGCATTTTAGTGTTTGGCTTTTTTTCCAATGGAAAGAGGGGACCTTAGAAGTATTTATCCTACTACATTGGGCTCCACACTGACCTTATCATCTTTCATAATATGATATAATAATTTTCTTTTATCATCATTGTTTAATGATTCAATCCAAGGCTTGTGTTCTTTGGGGTCCAATGGAATTACAATATTCCTATTATTTCCCTTGAGTTTTATCTATTTTCTTTTGAAGGAAATAGTGGCTCAACCTATGCTATCATATGTCCATCTATCTCAAGATAAACTTGAGGATTATAATATTCAAAATTATTATCTCAGGATAATTGTCAAAAGTTTTTGGATGTCTTTTAATCCTCCTTATAATCTCTGAGTATGTGAAGGGGGTCAGTTAGGTGACCACTTAATTATTCACCTTTTAGAAAATCTACAAATTCTTCTATGCCTTTATGTCTAATCAAAAATTTATTTCTAGCTTTGTTTGTAAAAAAATCGATTACTTCTCTTATAATATCATCATGGTGTTAGAGATTTGGATAAGGTGTAATGAATTTTGTTGGTCGAATTGTTTCTTGTGTTTTGGGTTGTCCCTCTTGTTCCTCCCCTCATCTAGTGATGATGTGCAAGCTTTTGGATTCTAAAACTTCTTGTTTTGGGGACAAAGTGGAGTAGATTGACAACTCTCTTAATAATTACTTTTTTGAGGATTTTAATGAATATTCTATATTGATTACTCATGAGTGTAATAGTAAGGTCATCCTCGACCATGACAAACTCACCCATTAAATCCACCCTGGTTGTTTTGTTTCCCTTGATATCCTCCATGTCCCTGTTATCCATGGCCCTTGTCCTCATACATGTTTCCTTGACCCACTTGGGTTTCTTGATTAGTTGATTAGACAAATGATTGTGTTTGATAAATGGTATGATAGTTCAGATTATTATAACCATTTAATTGACATTCATGCATAGAGTGGTTGGTTTCCTCACGTATTGCACACCACTTTGGCTTTGCATTCTTTAAGTTGTATTATCATTCTCTTGTAGTATGGTTCGATGCAACTTGGAAAATTTCATAACATATGTCAGTTTGTACATGTTTGACATGGTCAGTGAATTTTTTGTTTCCCTTAATGTTCCCTTTGCTACAAAAAATAGTACACCACAATTCATTGCATCATAAATCAAGGTTCATGAGAGGTTATTGTAACTATTCAATGTTTTCTTGAATTGTCTTTTCCATCACTGAGGAGGTTGATGGAAAGTCACCATCTATTTCATTGTGGTGGGCCTTTTCGAAAACTTCTTCACATGTGATTTCGTGCATTCTTAAGAGTTGTATGATTATTTTTTATAATTAATAAATTTATCATTACACTAGAAGATATTCATAAATAACTTATGGCATTATACCTAACAAGTATTTAAATGTTTTATCATATTCTTGGACTAACTCCTCTAGATTTTTCTTGATTTATTTCAATTTATAGGTTGTCAGATGCTTAACCTATTGAGATTTAAATAATGCAAGGAAAATTATCTTAATTTCATTCTTTGTTCTAGCGTGATTATCTGTAAATTTCATAAACCAAGTGAGATCTCTTTTTCTAAGAGCACGGGAAAACTAGGTCATTTTTTTCCTTCATCGTTGATGTCATTGACATCCCATAAATTTTCACACACAAACCAATGCTTTATGGGGTCTTCATCGCCCTCATATAGAGAATCTAACCTGATCCCAGATTTGATTTTTATGGGGGATCTTGTGTTAAAGTATTCAAGATTAGAGGTGGTTCGAATGGAGTACTCAGTTGTATTGAATTGACTTGTTCTTTTGTCGTGTCGATTTCTACTTTGATAGCCAAGTTTTTATATGTTTTTGATTGTTGGGTCAAGCTTTTCACTTTTGACTTTGAAACTCAAAGTTTTCATTGGGACATCATTTATTTGTCATGCTTTATATAAATACTCAAAATGTTAGTTTTTTCTCTAGGTGTGATGATTCGTCATCTCACCTTGAATTGTATTTTTCAGTAGATACGAATTTTAATAGGGGTATCAACCTGAGGTTTGTAATATGGAAAAGCATGTCACCATTTTCCCTTGTTATTTTTTCAATTCTATTTGATAGCTAGGTTTTTTATTAGGAGATGATCTTTAAATTTCCTTAGTCTTCTCTACCAAACAAAGGAAGGTTTTGAGTCAATATGGATCCTTTTGATTAGGAAGTCTCTTATGCTAGGACTCGTTATATTCACTGTGGGAGAGTGCGGAATTATCAATCTAGAGTAATCTACTTCCATGTTGTCTATATGACTTTTTGGACAAAGGCTTAATTGTAGGCTATCATTTCTCAATGGGGTTGTAGGTTCTACACCTCTCCAATCTAGGTGCTCTTGGGAAACCTCAGATGAGTCCTATGACTCCTTAATTTTCTGCTGCAAATTTTTCTTTCATTGTGACTATTGGAGGCTTCTTTCCACATGCATCTTCCATTGTTTCGACTGTCATTTATCCCATTCAATTTTTTGAAAATCAGTTGATCATTTGTACTGTTGCATTCTGCATTGGTTTTTTCTCTACATCTCTTCATTGAGAGTTTACCCTTGTAATTTTCTGACAAAACATATTACTCTCATGTTGCATCCTTTACTTTAGTTGAATTATTTTTTTATCTTTCTATTTTTTTGCAATTTATCACATGAACTTTTATAGGCATTTTATGGTCGAAGTTTCGACAACAACTTCATTTTCTTCAAAATTAGTCCAATGGTTGTTTAATGTCCTTACAAAAAATGCCAAGAAATTTCTCCTAGTTGGAGTGGTGCTTGACATAGCCAAATTTTGGTAATGGATCTAAAGGAGATCTATACTTGACAATTTGTCTGAATCCTTTGTCAAGGAGGAATTTTTGTAATAAGGTAGGTATAGTATATAAAACCTCTTCATGGAAATAATTTTGGAACCTTTCCTTGATTTTGTCGATTGAAATATGTCATTTAACTACTTGCTCCTCACAAAAGTTGTCAAGTATTTGACCCACATTAATTGTGCATCATTATTGGGGAAATTGCATTAGATGGGTGATCAATGCATTTATTTAATTCTAAGGGGATCAATTCGATGGGGCTTCTATGAAAATTGTAACCTTGCTTTTGTTATTGATATGAAATTTCTATGAGTGTAATTCTTTAAGTAGTTATTTAATTTTTCTCTACCACCACTCATATATTCCAAAATTGTCATTTAACTATACATATTTGATGTACTCGGGTCCAAAAACTACTAGAAACTGAACCAATGTTGTAGTTTAGGGAAAATTATGCATTAGTTACCAACAATTTGTACACCAAACAATCTTATGCAATAGACATAATAGGTAAGAAAGGAAATAGATAAAAGAAGTAGTGGAGAACCAACAAAGCACCCTTATATTATGTTATATGATAGAAACCAACAACATCTTCATCTAAAGTACATGCATATTTATACTACCACTAGACAATTATAGTAATTATAGTAACTAACCAACTCAATTGGCCAACTAGACAAGGATTCAACCAATTTACACTATAGACCAAAGATCAGTTGGGTATGTTGAATAAAAAAGGCTAGTCATGTTAGTTGGGTATGTTGAATCGACAAGGATATTCAACAAATGTGACTAGCCCCTCCAACACCACACCACCAAAATTTTGAAATAGGGTAGTCACAAGGTAAAGTTATTTGTCATTTAATTTAACATAAAATTTCAATTAGTTTCAAAGATTGTAAACTTTACCAACGCTTCACTCTCTTGTTGTTCTTGACTTTATATTTCTCATTGATATTAATTATTTTCTTATTGGTGTTGGCAAGTATGCTGACTTCAATAGGTCCTTAGCTTCTTTGAAAATGATTCCATGTTCTCCTAAACAATGAGAACAACCTTGCTACTTTAGAGATGATAGTATGGTGGTTGTACCTTTGCATTGAAACAAAATTAGAGTTTTTGAAAACTTTTAGATAATAGAGTATTTAGCTATAGTAGTTTATACAAATATTCATGCAAGATCCTTTAATTTTATTCATAAAAATTGAAACTATTTTGATAAGTATTCTCCTCATATCATCATTCAATATTCATCAAATATTACTAGCAACTTTGAGAAAAAAATGAAACCACTAGGTAGGTATTTTATTTAGAATTTTCATAAGCAAATTTCTTGGTTTTCCAATGAAAATTCAATTTTATATTGTGTTGAGAACATGGAATATTGCAACTAAATTTTTTATTATTTTTTTCTTTTCTTTTTCATATATTTTTTTCTTATATTCTTTTTCGAAAATGTAAATTTCTAGATGGAAGAGGGGTAGGAGTATGCTAGTACTCTAATAAGATGGAGGTATTTTGTGCCTTGACAGTGAGTTGTGGTGAGAAGAGGAAAATGGAATAAGGACTATAGAGGATCAACTTATGTATTGTTATGGTATAATACAAAAAATTTACCACCCCCCACCACCCCCCCAAACCCCAACAATTTTTTTTTATCTAATGATTAATGTATTTAATTTTGGTTTAAAGTGATATTTAAATGACCAAGAATCCATTTTTTCATAAGGAGCCCAAGCATATTGATATTCAGTATCATTTTTTTCGAGATTTGGTTTAGTGAGGAGTGATCAATATTGATTACTGCAGAACAGATGAACAAGTAGATGATATATTCACCAAAGAACTATCTAAGGAAAAGTTCTACAAATACAAAGATGATCTTGGATATTTCCAAATGATCAATGTGGGGGAGAAATGATAGAATAATGATTCATTTATATTTTGTTAGCGTTATTTTAAGCTATTATTTTCAGTGATAAAGATATGGAGTGATTTGTGGATTAGTTGATGAGATATTTGTGGAGTGATTGATTGAGATATTTTTGGAGATGACAAATTCCTGATACCTCTCCTCACATGTATAAATGTATGAGTTGATAATGAAATTTGTTGATAGATGGAGTGTGTATTATTGTTGAATTTTTCTCTTTAATTTTTATTGTTGTGTTTCTTCAAGATGGTTGCAACATGATTGAAATGTCAGAACAAGTTGGATGGAGCCTCCAACGTTGCCATTTAGAAGGCCAGGATGCCATTCTTATTGGATGAGTATGGTTTGAAGGAGCTTTTGGAGTTTTTTGTTATCATACCAATAGATCCACAACAGTTAACCACCTACAAGAAAGAGAATACCAAAGTGAAGAAAATGATTCTTGATGGAGTCAAGGATCATATAGTTCCACATATCACAGAGAAAGGGACATTGAAGGAAATGTGGGATGCAATCATTAAACTATACCAAGATCCTATAGAAAATAGGAGGTTGATTTTCAGAGAGAGTCTAAGTACTATCAATCATAAAAAGGGAGAAGATGTAACTTCCGACCTTATCAAAGTTTGAATTTCCATAGATTAGCTAGTTGTAGAGGGTCATAATCCCAATGATGAAGAGGTGGTGTGAATAACACTCAATGGATTTTCCAAGGAGTGCAGTGTTTTTGTCTAAGTGATCAATCTATGAGACAAACATCCAAATTGGGAATGCCTTTGGAGTGACTTCACTCAGTAATAGCTTAGGATCATCTTGGTTAGTGGGAACTGTTAGTGCTCTAGGAAACTCTCCTAGGTTGTAGCTCGGAGATTCCTGGTAACATATAATCTTCAATATTTTTCTCTGAACTATTGGAATAAAAGATGGTTTGGATCAAGTTATATAACCATTTCAGCTCTATTCTTTCTCAAGACATGTATGAACACCCTTAACAACACAAGACTTTATACCACAAATGCCCAATAGTTTGTAGATTTAATGGATAGATGGAGAATACTGATAGTACCAGCAGATTGCATACATGAACATATATGAATGGCTAGCTACAAGCAGCAAAGATGCTTACTGACTATACTGGCAGATTCAAAGAAGCTTACTGACTATACTGGCAGATGCATATATAATAACACATATAAATGGCTAGCTACAAGTAGCAAAGAATCTTGCTAATCTAATATATCAAAGCAAAGATAAGATGACAATTATCTGGCCTTACACACACAGAAAACTTGAACAAACTGTTCAAGTGCAAGAATAGAACAACATAAAGGGAATGGGCATTGAACATCTAATGGTAAAAGAAGCTTGTATTTCTTAGGATGAAGATGAGAAGCTTGAATAAACAGAGGAAGAATAATCTCCAAAAGTTGAACCCTTGTTACATCTAGTTTTCTACCTTTTATAGCTCTTTATAAGGTTTAGATTCTTAACCTTGTCTGATCTGTCCCTTAACTATTTGATTTCCTCAATAGGCAGGCATGGCTCGGAGGTTTTTCTCTTTCTGACAGAGGAATAACTGTTTTCAAATATTTTGGGTGCGCTAGCAGGGAGCTCTCTCTTGACAGAGATGCCCACAATCTATTCTGTTGATTTTGGTTGTGTCGTGTTGTGCTACCCCATGATGTATCTGATTTTGGCTGTGTGGGCATGCTTTGTTGCACTGTAGATGCTTCTCGGCCTCGGTTTCTCTTAAAAATATTTAATAATGAGTGTTTTCTATTTTACACAGAAACCACTTTAATGATGTAAAATCTCACAAATGTTTGTTCCTTTCGGTCTTTAAAAGTCTTCAAAAATTATTTATTTACCCATCAGGTCTGGACTTCATCGCTATTGGTGCGGCCAAGGTTCCTGTGTATTTCGTTAAATAACAAAATATATGGAGGATTCGTTACAAAATTCTTGGGCGCAGACTTGAAATATTATGGAATATCATTCACAATGCCATCGAGTCTGACCTTATCGCATCGCACATAGGAATATGTAAAGGCCCCGCCCCTTTGGTTAGCACCGATGTGATCTTATCGCAATCACATATCTCTATATGTAAAGGCCCCGCCGATTTGATTTGGGTCGTTGATCCATATGTGATTGATGGCCCTCTTTTAATCGTCGATCACCATCGCCAGTGCCCCATGGTCTGCGCCGATTTTCCTCCGCCGATTAGATCTAGACCATTGATCGGCTAGATCTAACGGCTGTTGTGCCTTCCCACTTTAAGCCTATGATTTTGGAATTTTAATGGTTTTCAAGTGTTTCCTGCCTCCTGAAGTGTATTTCCTCCCCTTTAAGGGTTTTCCTCCTTCAATCTTTTGATTTTGAATGACCCTTAAGAGGATTTTGAAGAATTCTAGAGCATACTTGGATCCATTTTTGGGTTGTTTGCCTCCAAGGCTAACATTAGCTCCTTTTGGGGATGAAAGTGTCCCTATGAGGTTTCAAGAACTGCAGATCAATGCATTTCCTGTAAAAACAAAATTTAAATCTTCCTTCTTGTGTTCCATTAGGCATGGAGTCTTTTTAGCATAAAAATAAAAACTGAAAGAAAAACATATTTACAATACCAAGGCTTTAAGGCCTTAAATGAAATAGAGTTTCAAGAACCACCCATTTACTAGGAAACCAAATGCAACTTCTCCTTCTTGATTCTATAGGATGAATGTATTGTTGTGCCGAACTTGAGTAATGACAAAAGGACCTGTCCACAAGGGGTCAAACTTGCCATGATTACCTCTCTTTTCTTTAAATCCATCCCATTTAAGCACCCAATCACCAACTTGGAACTTGTCTGCTTTTGGATTTTTGTCAAAAGTTTCTTTGATTGCCTTCTGATGAGCCTTTGATTTCTCAACCAGCTACTCTCTTATCTGGTGTAGTTCAACCAGGTTATTCATTCTTCTTACCATATCACTCTCTTCATCTTGTTCGTCTTGCAATAACTTAGCCATAAGGAGTATGAGTTGGATGGGGAAACCTACATCAACACCATAAACTAGTTTGAATGGAGAATTACCTACGGACTTTTTGATGGTAACTCGGCCAGCCCATAGTGCAAACTTCATCTTGGAATCCTAGCTCTTTTTGTTCTCCTCAAATGCTTTTTGATTACCCTTACCAAGATCTTATTAGATGATTCCACCAAGCCATTGCCTTGAAGGTAATATGAGGTAGAATACACCACTTGAATGCCCATGGATTCAGTCATGTCCATCAATTCTTTTTCCTTGAACGCTGCTGCATTATCAGTGACTAGTTTGGTTGGGCAACCAAATCTAGTGAAAATATTCTCACTCAAGAACTTTATGACAACTTGATGACTAGCATACTTAGTGGGTATAGCCTCAATCCACATGGTAAAATAATCAGTGGCTACTAAGATCCATTTGTGTTGGACACTAGAATGGGGGTTGATCTCACCTATAAAGTCCAAGCCCCACTACTGGAAGGGACCATTGACATGTATTGGCTTTAAGGGCAGAGATTTTAGCTGCTGTCTTCCTGCAAACCTCTAGCACTTGTCACAAGCTTTTACAAAATAAAACACATCAGAGAACAGCATAGGCCAATAATACCCGACCCTCAAGATTTTGTGAGTTGTGGTTTTCCAATAATGATGCCCACCACAGATGCTAGAACGGAACTGGTGTATGACCTCTACAGATTTTTTTTATCTAGACACCTCAAGAGGATTCCTGATGGGTCTTTCCAATAAAGAAGATTTTTGTCAATGTAGAATTTGGTTGATCTGACTTTAATGGTACGACCTTGACTTGAGCTAAGCCCTGGAGGAACTTCCAGCTTTTGCAAGAAATGAACTATGCTAGAATACCATTTGCATGTGGCTAGATTTTCAGCCAAGGACTGATTCTGCTTTTGCTCTTCTGATGCTCCCTTTGTTTGCTCATCATCTGCATTTAGACCCATTCAATTTTTGTCTAACAAGCTGTAATTTTCTTTGGCCATGAGCTTAGCCAATCCCTGGCCTTTGACAAGCTTAGTGGGCTTCACCTCTATGTCGAATTCTATGAATTTTGCAATCCATTTTGCCCTCTTTCCATCAATATCTGGTTGAGTTAAGACGACTTTCACTAAGGCTGAGGGCACATATGCAATTACTTTGGAATGCAAAATATAAACCCTGAATGCTTTCAAAGACTTTATGAGAGCATAAGCTTGCTTCTCAATAAGTTCATACATTAGTTCAGCATCCCTTAGAGTTTTGCTGAAAAAGGTGAGGGGGTGCTCTATGCCTCCATCGTTTTCTACAGCAAAACTGCTGCCAGTGTATCATAAGAGGCAAAAGAGAAAATACAAAAATCCTTAGTGTAATTTGGGCTGATTAGAGTGGGAGCATCCATGATAGCTTGCTTGATGGCCTCAAAAGAGCTTCTTGAAGCGTATGTCCATTTTCTTTCTGCTCCTTTCTTCAGCATGGAAGTGATGTGCTTTACAAGCTCTGCAAAGTTTGGAATGAACCTCCTAATGAATTTAATCTTACCCAAGAAGGATTTAATGTCCCTTTTTGACCTTGGGATGGATAATGTCTGAATGGCTTGAACCCTGGTTGGATAAATCTTCACACCTTCAGCAGAAACAATATGGCCCAGAAGTTTGCCTTCTTCTAGAGCAAACTGTGACTTCTTTGGGTTGACTGAAATTCCAAACCATCTGCACTTTAGGAAGACCTTCTTCAAATGTTGTAAATGGTCTTTATGGATGTTGGAGAAGACTGTTATGTCATTAAGATAAATAAGGACAAAATTTTCCTTCTCTCCCACAAAGGCTATCTCCATGGCCCTCTCGAAAATAGCCCAACATTCATCAGTCCAAAAGGCATCTTTGAGTACATGAAAGTGCCCCAAGGAGTAGTGAAGGTGGTCTTTTCCTGATCTTCAGGGTGTACAACAATCTGATTGTAACTTGAAAATCCATCTAAGAAAGACATGACTCTAGCCCCTAAAACTTTTTGTAGCAAGTGTTCCATCTTGGGCAGGGGATAGTTATCTTTTGTAGAGCACTTGTTCAGATTTCTAAAGTCAACGCAAAGCCTGATTTCTCTAGTTTTCTTCCTTACCACCACTAGGTTGGCTATCCACTTTGAATACCTTAGGGGAATTATGATTTTTGCATCCAACAGCTTCTTAATTTCCTTCTCGATCAAAGGCAGTAAGAGAGGGCTGGCAAGTCTTAATTTCTGCTTAAAAGGGGTGGTGTTCTTTTCTAGTGGGATCCTATGCTAAATAATGTCTGGGTCATAGGTTTTAAGATCGTTGTATTCCCAGGAAAAAATATCAGTGAATTGCTTCATGAGGGAGAAATACTCAGAATTCTAGGCAGAAGACAAATGAGTAGACAGATTGATGAATTTCGGATGGGCTGGGCTCCCTATATTATGTTTACAAATGATGGATTCATTCTCTATTTTGGTCGGCTTGTAGGGCATGCCATTATGATCGAAAAGCTTCTCTAGAGGCACCAATCCCTTTGGTATGTGATTACTAGGCAACTGGATGATGCTTTCTCGGCCGATTTCACTTTTTAGCTTGGACTGGCTAAATTCTTCCATGTTTTGATTTTCTTGGTCGATGTGTGTTTCAAAAAATTCCTGAACGACTTATAAAAACCCGTTAATTTCCTCATCGTCTTCAAAAACTCTCCAATATTTGAAATTGTCTGGCAGGGATAGTTTGTATTTCACTTGAACTTCATATGTCAATTTAGGATGCAAAGGAGGAACAAACGTGCTAGCAGAGACAACAAGGGAGTCTAGAAGCTAGTTCTTCATTCTTCGAGTATAAGAAATGTTAAAATATTTGAAAGAATATTTGAGCCTCCATACTTCGTCCCAGTATGATTTTATCCTTGGATGCTTTGCTTGGAATGTTTTATTTACCTGCTGAATGATGAGATCTGCATCTCCAAACACTTGTAGGGCTTTGATACCCATTTCTTTAGCAGCGCTTAAGCCTAGAATCAAAGCTTCATACTTTGCTATGTTGTTTGTGACCTGAAAGGTTAATTTGAAAGAAAAATTAATGTATTCCTATGTTGGGGACACAAGGACTACACCTGCCCTTGCAGCTTTTTTGGAGGAAGCCCCATCAAAGAACATACCCCAAATCTGTGGGTTTCCATCCTGCACGATCTGGCAAACTGGATTTTTGAGTTACGTGGAGGCCAACTGAGACTCTTCAATATGAAGAATACATGCTCCAAAATAAGTATCAATAGCATAGATGGGATGATTAGTGGGATTCTTCTCATTGCTGATGATGTAAGCCAACTACACCTCTCTATATAATCTCTTGCTCTCGCCTTCGAAAACTGGGACAGTAGCATAGGACAGATCATTTTGTAATGATCCACCTAGTCTCTTGATCCAACCTCTTGAAAGTAACATGCCAAATTTGGGAGGTACATCTACTACCACAATATCCATCATCATGCTTTTCATAGGCAGTTGAGACAAAGTGATGGCTAGGTCCTTGATTAATCGTAGACATTTCACTTTTCTAGAGTCGAAAGAAAACAAATCATGATAAGGCTTAGTGATGCTGAGGCCCAACTCATCCATGACAGCCTCGGGCATTAAGTTATGGCTAGTTCCAGTGTCCAAAAGGTAGTTGTGGAGGATTTTATCATGAATGTTCAGAGAGACATAGAATGATGGGGAGTTTTCCTCACCATTTTCAATCCTTGGGCTGAGGATAACAGTTGGCTTGTCATCTTGTAGATTTACACAGTTGGTGGAGGCTTGGATGGCTTTAGGCTCAAGGGCTTTGAGGATGGATCTTTTAAAGGATTTACTTTTCACTAGTTCAACCAGAGGCATAGGTATTCTTAGCTTTTGAATTTCTGTTCGAAAACTGAAAGGAGAAATGGACTTGTCAAGGCCTATTACCTCATGAGCTAGAGCTTTGAGGATGATAGTATAAACTGCCGATTGTTTTTTCTTATTAGCTTGTTGTACTGCAGGGTTAGCAACTCTTTGAACAGGATTTTCCTTGGAATTATTCATCTTCGACCGCAGATTATATTTGCGCTGATCTTCAGCTTGCAGAATAGCCTCATCACCCCATTCTTGGTTAGCCTGGTCATTGCATAATGACTTTTCATAGGCAGTTGGGGTCAAAAAGGAAGCATTGCCTTTATATTCAAGGCAATGGATCTCATCATCTTCTTCAAATTGCTCTTCCTCCATGAATACATTCTACAAAGGGGTCTTCACCCTTTGGTCTTCATTGGCATCTTTGCTTCTTTGCAATATCTGCAACTGTTCATTAGCTCTTCTATATGGATTTGGATTTCTAGGAGAAAAGGTATTAGGAACTCTCCCTTTCCCAGGGTGCTATTCAACCTTTAATTTGGAAATTTCAAAGGCTAATTAATCGGTCATTTTGGTCATTTTATCTATCTTAGGACCAGAGGATGATGAAGACTCGCCCCTCTGTCTTCTTCTACCAGCATTTCCCTTGAGTTTTTCTATAGCCATGATGTTTAATTCTACTTCCAAGGTTGCATCCTACATGTCAACCAAAGTATCACATCGCCTCTCTCTCAACAATAGGCAGAATTTAGAATCAAAAGCATTAACATAGTTGAGTCTAGCAGAGATAGTGGTAGGTTTTATTTCTATCAATATCTTGTTGTACATGTGGTTAAATCTCTTATTAAAATCGGATAGCAACTCCCCATTTTCCCTCTTCAAGTTTCCAAACTCAGTGTGGTAGTAGAGGAGATCCTTCTTATCCCCCCAATGTTTTAGGAATTAATCATCTAAAGCTTCAATATCTGCTATAGATCTTGGGGCTTATTCTCTGAACCATTTCCTAGCCTCCCCATCTAAGCTTTGGACAAAGACTCTCATCCACACATCATCTTCATTAATGTCCAGATTGTCAGCATAGCTATAAAATGACTCAAGGTGTTCTTTAGCAATAACACCTTCAGTCCCAGTGAACTTAGGCATATATTTTTGATATTCTCCAGTGGGCATAGCACTCAAAGGAGTGGGTAGTATTAGAGGTCCATACCTAGCAGCTATGATTCTTTCCACTTTGGTGGGTGCTTGTGGACCTGCCATAACTATGGTGACTAAAAGAGTACTAGAAGTCTGAATGACAGAAGACTGAGGAGTGACTAATGACACCAAAGGAGTATGATGGATATGAGGTGAGGTTCCCTTTGGGCTGACAACAAAAGGAGAAACTAAAGGATAAGTAGCTTTATGAATTTCTGAGGATTTTTCTTCACTGCTAGTATTAGAATCTATACTCTCAACATGTATTTGTTATATTGCAGGATCTTCTTGAAGAGATATAGAATAATGTTTAGGTTTACTTGAACCTAATGCTCCTTTCTGCAATACTTTCTTCTCTCTGATGGTCTTTTCAGGGTCAGGTACTGGGTCAGCTTGCGATTTCTGAGGATTTCTCTGTGTATGCCTCACAAACTGAGCCAAAATTATGAAGTGGAGTCACCAAGAGGTTTGGCCTCTAGTAGAGTCGCCAGATAGATGATTACAACCAAAAATTTTCCCAGAATTTGTCTATCATCAAATCTGGGTCTGTGTCATTTCCCAGGGAAGTTGGGCTTCAGTCTCCTCTCCTCGGCAACAACGCCAATCGTGTTAGTGCTCCAGGAAACACTCCTAGGTTGTACCTCGGAGATGTCTGGTAACATATAATCTTCAATATTGTTCTCTAAACTATTGGAATAAAAGATGGTTTGTATCAAGTTAGATAACCATTTCAGCTCTATTCTTGCTTACGTCATGCATGAACACCCTTAACAACACAAGGATTTAGACCACAAATGCCCAATAGTTTGTAGATTTAATGGATAGATGGAGAATACTGATAATACCAGCAGATTGCATACATGAACATATATGAATGGCTAGCTCTAGGAAGCAAAGAAGCTTACTGATGTAGAGCTGTAACAAGGGCCTTTTTCACCTCTAGTTATCTCACATTACAAGTCAATCCGGGAGCGTTTTGTTATTGTGAAGGGTATCTCGATTTGAGGCTATTTGTCAGAGTAATGCTTAGTAGTATAGGTCTAAGAAATACAAGAGGAAATGGATGCTAATCTATGCTAAATTACTTTTGCATAAAGAAATCACACACGGCAACTTTATCAGTCAAGGGTACAGAAGCAGTAACCCATCCCTTTAGAAACTGATGAAGGAAAAGGAATTAGAGTATGGATCATGGATCTGGGAGCATAATAGCATCTGTTGTGTCTCACGACAGCCTTGATACTCCTCCCACACAATACCAATGAATGCAAGTAAAAAGGAACAGCAAGAAAGCAGAATGGAACAGTAATTCAGAAATGGAACAGCAGTAAAAAGGAATGACAGGAAAGAAACTAAATCTCGCGAGTTCAACACTCTCAATTCTTGGCATCAACTTACATACAAAGGAAGAGCACTCTTTGTACAAGTCGACAGTTTAATCAAATGGAACAACAAATCACCATAAACAGGAAACGTCAATCATATATAAACATAATCTGAAACGATTACCAGTAGTCCATTACTCCAACCATATGTAGCTGAAACATTCCACTTATAAATTCTGTAACGGAAGTGAACAACTTAGAACGATGTTATGTTATCAATTCTGGAAGTATGATGTAAAATTGTTACAAAGATTTACAAGAGGAAAACTATTGATGAACAAGTATGGAATAGCATGTACGTATATCAGATTATTGAGAGCAATAAACAAACCACACTAAGCCAAACTGTAATGATACAATCAGCCAGTGTCCGTTGGAGCCGGGCCCTTAGCTTCCAATGGCACACCGCCGTAACTTACTTCAGATGCAGGGGGAAAGTAACACCAAATATATTATATTAACGCATCAATGATAGTACAGCAAAACTAAGTCTCAAAGAGACTCGATAGTCTGAGTTTA